>DF243060.1:0-30000 GCA_000507305.1 Breviolum minutum Mf 1.05b.01 | reverse complement strand
AAAGACCGTATGGATTGTTGGACGTGGAATCCAAAAAGTGGCATTCCCACACAACTCTTGCGTCCAAACCTAGAATCAAAGCCAGTAGTACTCCATTGCCATCACGACATCCGCATTAAACCATTCGTACGTTCAAGCCGCCATCCGAATTTCCAACAACAAGCGCGCTCGGCCGTGTCCTTTCGTCGCCTTAGAATCCCGTCAAATTCAAGTAGGCAGTATGTGTTTGGTGGAAAATGTCCGATTTCAACGATGCTAGAATCTTTGTCAAGGTGTAATGGTACAATGGCTGTGTTGTACGATCTGGTGTGCAAATTGGAGAACATCGGGCTGCCGTTGAAAGCAGCGAAAAAAGTTGTTTTGACTTCAGAGGTTCAGCCGCCATCTTTCTTGCATACGAGCAATGGAGGGAGGTACACAAACATGATCAACGGTGCAGGATCAAGGAATACGCATTTGGATCTCCAACATCATCTTCAAGCTGGATCGAGAGTTTTTTCACGTGAACGAATGGATATTGGGTGACAGAGGCACGTCCATTTTACATAGGCTGTGTTTCTCCGGAAAAATTTTCTCCCCGGTTGCTTGTTTTGGTTGCTCACGCCGTGTCATTCACAAAGATTATCTTGCCAAATTGGACGTGGAGTATTGTCGATTGATGCGCATGGTTGTGGGCCGGCGTGCAGACATAATTGGGCAGCGCCATGGCACGATATCCCATATGGGTAGAACACGAAAACATATATGCCGTCCGATTACGCTGGATAGCAACCTTAGTCTCTGAATTGCATGGAAGCAATCTAGAAATTTGCGCCTTATGTCACAAAATTTGCCTTCAGAACGGCGGACCCGAGGATTTTGGAATGGAACGAAGGACCACGGAAACGCGGGCGACCAGCCGACACTAGGGAAACAGCGCTGACAAAATATTGCACCTGGAAACATTTTAGAAGATTGGGCTGTGAAGGCTGCTGCATATGATCGTCGGATTTTGTTGGAGTAGGGTTTTGTTCTTGTCATGTTGCCTAGCAGTTTCACTTTCTCTTCCGCCCGTCCGAGTCAGAGATTACGTCCTGTAAAGGACGCGGGGGGACAAAACTTTTCTACATAGCAAAGCAATGTGGGTTCGGTAGCACTGTACACAATGCATACACAGAAACTTCATTTGCAACATGTCACCATTTCTTCGTTTGTGAAAAACTGTGCAGAATGAATGGTCAAACAGTCACCCCGCTTGTTGATGGACGGCCACGTTTCCTTTAAGGCTTACTGGCGACATTCGACCCCCAACTCGTCAAAGGATTCCAGGAAACGGATTTAGCCGGCGATGTTTCATGTGATCGTGCAATCGGATGTGCAAGTCAAAATTTCGATCGGAAGCGTAGATCTTCCCAACCCTGCTCTCCACTTGGAACAAAATGTTTGCAATCGCCAGTTTGTGATTCATGTGCACCATGATGTCCCGCCAGCTTTGGTCATCATGACTTCAAACCCAACCAATTATAGAATGTAACATGCGTTTTCGCACGACACCAAAGTTTTTGCAAGCAAACCTTTGTCAATGTCAAATCTTAGTGCTTGGGAAATTTGGTTCAAGCAACATGTAAACGATTGGCCAATATTAAATCATTCCTGAGAAGAAAATTGCCGCTCAAATTCCGGCTCGAAATTATTGCAGTGATTCAACATGAATAACTTGATAATACCTTGTACCATGTCTCCACACGTCAACAAACTCAGAATTGTCCAAGGGCGACGTTGTCAAGGTTGCTGGGCTTCGCCGAGTTCAGTTGCAAACCTTTATGCTTTTGCTTTCGCCTGTCCGAGTCAGGTCCTGTCGGGGACACGGGCTGACGAACCTTTAAAAACCAAAATGGGCTCACCAAAACTCTACATAACATCCTGCAGAGGTGAACCGAGAGGAAATTTGATCTGCAACATGCCGCCGTTCATTGTGGAAGTATTTTGGGAGAACTTTTGTCAAAGCGTCATCCCAACGTGCTGACGGAAAGTCAAGTTTCGTGTGAGGCTTACAAACGTAATTCGATCCCCAACTCGTCATAAAATTCCAGGAAACTGCCACTTCTTTTCCCCCGTCATATCTCTGGCGACGGGGGCTTGGGACCATCCTTTTGGTTTTGTTTAATGACTATCATCTCTTCTTCGTGGTGGTCGTCATCAACTTCGTCGTCGTCGTCATCGTCGTCATCAGCCTCGTCCTCCTCGTCCGCCTCCTCTTCATCCTCAACCTCGTCATTGTGGGCGTCGTCATCATCATCATCATCATCATCATCTTCATCATCATCATCATCATCATCGTCATCGTCATCGTCATCGTCCTCGTCATCGTCATCGTCATCGTCCTCGTCATCATCATCATCAGCTTCATCATTTTCTTCATCATCATCATCATCATCATTATCATCATGAATCGGAGCCATGTCGTCGTCGTATTCATTTTTTTTTCTCGTACTTTTTTGACCGCAAGTGGTCCGGTGTCTCCAGGCACTGGGCACGATGGTGGCGATTTATATACTGCCCGGATGTGCATAAGAAGACCAACTCCTGTAGTGGGATGAGAGTCCTGCAGTGGCAGGGGTTGTCGGCTTCAGCGAGGATCTCACGGATGGAGGGGGTGTTGCCGTCGAGGTTGTGGCAGCCAGATAAGTCGTGGTCAGGGAACGATGCTGCGAAGGCATGCATGGCTGCATGCGTGAGCATGGCGCCCCAGCGGTGGATGAAGGCATTGGTGAAGGAATGAGGAAGAAGAGCTGGGGCTTCGCCGGCTTTGGTGTGGGCGAAGAGCATGAAGAACGTCGCGGCTTCATCACTCCAGCGTCCTCTGACTTCAATCCCAAAGACGACGGGGCGGCAGAGCCGATCCCGGAGGAGTTCGGGTAGTTTCGTTCCTTGTTCCTTCTTGCGTCCTTTTGAGTGGTGCCTCTGTAGTGACCTTCCCGCATGCGTGGGTGCTGGCTCGCGTGGGTAAGGAAACGAAAGTCCTGTCAACCGCTACTTGTGCCCCTCCTCACAGTGGAGGGCCGTTGGCGATGACCTTGGTGTTGCCATCCTTGCCCGATGTTGGGTCCGTCGTGGGTGTGCGGTGGCGGCGTTGGTGATGACCATCACCATCGTCGTCATCGTCACCATCACCACCACCACCACCATCACCATCATCATCATCATCATCATCACTTGGTTTACCGTACCATTGTTTCTTCACAGCAGCTTTCAAACCGTTCCCTTCCGCAAATTTCCAACATTTACATTGGCAAAAATAGCGAGCAACAAAAAAACATCAGCATATCACATGTTGGTCAACCGGTTGCCATGCTGAAACTGGACCCCTTAATTAAACAATGTGCCACTCCTTGCTTGAAGAGCAGCGGGGTGATGACATCTCCAGTACTACGGCGCGTTGATCAAGGAATGTAGTTTTTCCGAAGCACAAATGGCTTGTTTGCATGCTGTGCGCTTCTCCCGCTCTTCGTTCCAATGTCGCATAGTATGTGCAACAGGCAGCCAAGGCTTTCCAGAAACACCGTTGGATGTTGCAATGCCGAACGCCGGGTCAGGAAGACACATGCTTTGCAACCACGTCCAACATATCCGCCGCGCGGACGCCCGCAAAAAATTTGGGACACGAAATTTCAAATGTTTTGCAGGTACAAGGCCTTCGGCGCTCGGGAAATTGTTGCGAGAAATGCGGCCCGATGGGATTGTCTTGTGCAGTGTTGCCACAATTTTTGTTCCATGTACCTATTGCTAAGGAAACAACAAAAGGCACCAGCCCCCCCCACTACAGCAGACTTCCAGCCCTTTTGTAAGGAGACCGGCTTGGACTTGGCCCTCTTCTGTTCACATCCCGGAGCCGCCGGTATATGAATGGTTAGCATCGGGTCCAATGCCTGGAGGCTGACCAGTAAAATAGTCCCTGGTCCGAAACATTCTGCGGTCAAAAAGGTGCGTGGAAAAAAAATATTTCTTTGACGTTTTCTGAGAGATGTATTTTTGGTGTGCCGTTTTTTGCATTTTTGGTGTATTTATTTTTCTCTTTTCCGCCCCCGCCTTTACATTGGGTTTGCCTGCGGGTGTCGGGGCTGAGTTGATATGCCTTGAATTGAATGGGGAGTTTTCCACTCTAATGAATTCAGCTAGTTTGTTCCCTGTAGAATTTCCTCAACGAAGTGCAATAGGAACAAGCAACATGCATCCGAAAGCGGGCTGTACTCGATGCGAACTATTTATGACCATGAGCATACCACACAACGGGCCGTTGTCCGCAACTGTCCGACCAAGGGAAACGGTGCAAGTCCAGCAGTAACCGAGCAGGCTTAGGCATCAATAGCTGGACATTTGGACTGTAACGGCAGGGCAAAATGTGCGGCAGCAGTTCGCTCTACATTTTGCTGACCTTTAACTTTATATCTTCCCCATGTTCTTCTGGGATTGACAGAAGCCGTGGTGTTTGAAATTGAGTCCGGCGGGCCCAAAACAAGAAGGACAAAACACTTGCATGTAACGAAAAATTGTGTCATTTCAAGCACACCCGTTTGCACGGAGCGTTTGGCTGTTGCTACGCCGTGCAGTGCTTCCGTTTTGTTTCCGTAGCGCGAAATCCGCGTCCCGCAAGTTGGCTAATGGAATAAGGAAGAGGTGAGGCACCATTATACTTTTAGTGTGAGGTGATGTATTTTGCATTCCAAGGTTTCAATCACATCTGCCAAAGCTGGCAGGACACGAAGACATAACATCAAAAAAAATAAAAAATACGTAATATTTGTGAAGTGTTCGCAGTGATGCGTGGCTATGCCATGCCACCCATATTTTTTCACTTGGTTTAACATTTCCACGTGGCATGTTTCCAGAGAGACTTGTGTGATAAGACAGCGTTTAAAAAATTTGGGGCTCAAACTCGAAATCGGCGGTTGCAAGAAAAAACGCTCAAGTTGTCACATTTCAGCCAACCTCCATTAGCCTTCACAAACCGTCCCACAAGTTGAAAACCCGAAAGCTTGCCTGTAGCCCGAAAGGCGACTAGTTTTGGCATGCGAGTCTCCCTCAATCGCTTTTCTTTTTGATTGTTGCGCCGTTGATCATGTGGCAAACTCTTTTTGGCAAACCGTTACGAAAGATTCGCATAGTCATTTGCATGTGACAACTCCATTGAGCGTGGAATAAAACCAGCGAACAACAGGTCCATACCCGCAAGCAGGGAGGAAGAGCCTCAGTCGTCTGTAATAAGTGCCGAGGATACCATCCCGCGATCCATCCTTGCTCTTGAACCGACCAGCTTGCGCGAAGCAGGGGAACGACGACAACTCCTGCAATTTCGACTCTGATAATTTGGGTGTGGAAAGTTCACGAATACATATGTGTGAGCCAGACATTCGCCAGCATTGTTGTGCTCCAATCTCCCAAACATTTCCATTGGCTATGCGGCAGTTCATGTACATTTGCGGGGTTATATGTGTTTGTGGGACTTCTAATTTTTGTCCTTCGTCCTGTCGTCCACACCAGGGCCTGTTTCCACCAACGGTTGCCGGGAAAATTGGCAATGTAGTTTGTTTCTCTCAATGTTGTTCCAGGCATCCTCAGAAGTTGATGCCAGTTTGTCTGGCGCATTCCACAGGACGTGCATTCCACTCGCAAAACTCCACGCGTTCATTCCATTCGACTCCACTCGACTCTGCTCGACTCGACTCGACTCGATGCTTGCACCGGCCACATACCCGGAACAATACATGGATTGTCGACTGGCATGCAGAAGGAAAATTAAGAGTAAATTTGCCATTGATGTGACGGCGGGGAATTGTACAAATACCACGGGTCGCTTATGTGAAGGTAGTTTATCAATGATAGTTTCCCTGTTGTGGTTGCATGGTTTTTCGATGTGCAGGGGTAGGGGATGGTCAACTGCTACGGGCCTGACCTGACATTGAGGAAGGTTTGGAGTTACGCTTGCCGCTACCGCATGCGCATCTGTGGTGGTAGTCGGTTCCAATTGAAAATCAATTTGGTGTTAAATACTTGATTAGGTACAACGCATGACAAGAATTCGACACGGACATGCCGGGAAGTAGCAATTTGATCGTCACATGTTCCTCAATTTTTTTCCACCGCATTGAGACGCTGGGTTCCGTAGCCTTGAACAAAGTTTTTCAGAAAAACATGAAATGCTTGACATTTAAACGAGGGACGGCGGCTTTTTTGGCTGACCGGGCTACGGGCTGTCTCGATTGCTCCAGGGCTGGAATGCTATTCTTTGAGTCGTTCCCCATCGGTGCCTGTCTGCATGGCTGCACAGCTTGTCGGTGTTTGCTTGGTGAACATCATGGGGGTTATGGAATGCAAAGTGTTCATGCACCGCAATTGCCAGAAGATGCGTCATTCAAATGCAATTGCACATGACACTTTGATATCCAAGGACCTAAATTTTTCACATGAACAGAACAGGTCAAGCGAACAAGAAATGCAAGCACTCACCTCGAAAGGCTTCGGATGCGACGTGGGGTGTTTTGGACGCCACAACAAACATCCAGTTATCAAAAAGACGTTCAGCATGGCACAGGAGGTTTGGAGTATCTTGCACCATATATAAATTTATAATGCGTGACACCGTTGCCATGCATTATGAAAAATGGAAATATCGCACATTTCGTTCAATCCCATGGTTTCAACAGATTCAAAAAAAACTTTAAAAGAACCAACGAACCTTCCGTACATGTCAGGAATGCAACATGCAGCATGCAGATAAATATCGCAGGCTCACATGCATGGATAGTGCTATACAATTATACCTACCCACAGGACGCAATGTTTCTTCAGCACCCCACAGGATCCGAATCCCCTGCTTTGATATCACATACTTAGAAAAAATTGATTTAAAATTCTATTTCATGGTCGTTTGGCTGGGGAATTTTTGGACATTAAATTGAAGGTCGAAATCCAAGTCAAGCCAAGCCTTCCGTTTGATAGATTGAATTGCATCCAATCCATGCATTTGACCATGCACCATGCACGTTTGTCGGTGTGAGATTTGCACATGGGAACCTGTCCATTGCCTCGGTCCCAGAGGCGAGTGGGAAATACCTGTTTGCATTGCATGATTCCGTTTAGTTTAGAGGATCCACAGTACCCCCAAAAGTAGCTTCTACATTGAGGTTGGGAATGTCCTGACACCCATGTGGATAGCTCATCACCCTGTAGCTTGCAGTTTGCATTGGTCTTACGGCTTACATGGATATGTTTTGGATGAACAAACATATGTCAACATTGCTGTGGTGCATGTTTCACTGGCACGTGTGAGATTTCTTCTAGCTAACGCTGACGTTTGCAGGTCGAGATGATGCGATGGCGTGGCCACCTGGAACGTGGCTTGGCAGGTTGTGGAAGAGCGAAACAGTGAAACAGGTGAAAACACGAAAAAAACATTTAAATGCAGCTATATATAGATAGAAGAATATATACTATACTTGCTTCGGACCGGTACTGGAGTTGCAACATTGTCCCATATTGTGTCCATTTTCTATGGTTCAAAAAAATGAAGGATCCTTGTGACCTTGACATCATTAAGCAGATCGAATCAAAAATTGTTGCTTGAACCAACATCCCAGTGTTGCAAGGCCCACGAATTTATGCGGTCCTGTCGGTAAAACTGCCACAAGGGGTCAAGGTGTCTGTGTCCTAATGATCCTTCATACTTTCGCGGCTATTTCGGCAGGCCACCATGACTCATACGAGATAGTTTACTCAATCAACTTTTGTGTATGGGCCGGGGGTTTTTATATGTTTTTATCACGTTATCCTTTATCCTCATTTTTGACTTCCCCCTACCCACACCCCTGGAAGAGACTTTTCGAGGATTTGAGGGGGAAAACGATGCTGCCGCGGATATTTTTCCAGTGCCATGCTTCTAAAAGATCCGAATGTGGCAGCATTTTTTTTGGGTCACACGCCGTTTGAGGTGGAAAGACCTTCGAACCCAGAGACCGGGTGCCTCAAGTGTATGGGTAACAGAACGCCATCACCCTGTGACCAGATAGGAAAATTCACATGACCATGGGTGGTAGTATATGTGAAGGGAAAGTTTTGATATCAGAATTTTGCCAGTTACAAAGTTTCATTCTTGTGCTTGCTAGGAACAATTTGTTGCTTTGTTACTTTTGCAGTTCAAGTGCCGCAAAAGCGTGGCATGATCAACATGTGGTGGAGCATATTTAAGGTGGATGTGAAGGAAGATTTGTTGAACGTGTTTGGCTCAAAAAGTTTTAGGAAGTGGCTTACTGCGATTGGAAAATGACTGACGCAAATGATGAGGATGATGACGACCTCAGTGGGGATAGTGAGGAAGAGGGCTTTGAATCCATTCCATGCTCTTGGAAATATGTCTCAGTTTGTATTCTGCTCCCGTGCTTGAATGGCTCTCTCAATGGATTCGTTTGGCCAGGCTACTCGCTTCACTATGATGCAATGGGCTGGTCATTGGTGCGAGCAGGGTTGGCAGTTACCGTGGGATTTTCGGTCCGCATGACAACCCAACAGATGCAACTGCGGGCTGGGTATTGGTTGATTGTGCCTCTTGCCTCCATTCACTTGACCTTTGCCGCTTTGGCCTTGGTCTACACAACCAGCGAGTGGGCCGTGTTTGGTGAAATTGTGGTGGCCATGGGCATTGACTCAAGTTGTGCAATAGAAGGTATTGCTTTTGACTCGTTTGGTGCTTCCGAAGTCCAGGCAAGGCAGGCTACTTCAACAGTTCTGTCCGTCTTCACAATTGCTATTGCCCTCTCTTGCACTGTTGGTGGAGCTATCTACGATTTGTGGGGCTGGACCGGCGTAGCTGGTTACCACACGCTATTTCAAAGCCTTCTCCTCCTCATGCTGATAACTCAACCCGCGATAAGGGGATCGTTCCGGGAGACCTTTTTCCCAGCTTCGACTGCCGAGGAAGAAAGCAAGGCAACCGAAGAATCCACTGTTGAGGAGAAGTTCGACCAGGTGGTGCCTACAGGGTCTGTAGATACAGCTGTGGCTCTGCCAGGTATGATAGAAGAACTCAAGGTGGAGGAGGTGGAGGAGATCAAGGAGGTGGATGATCTCAAACCTGCTGCTGAGGCCTCGCGACAGTGTCTTGGTCGGGCAGTCAATGTAAAACGTTTTTTTGGTAACGTTTTGTGCATTTGGCTGATACATGGAAACATAGATGCAGCTTGGGTCAAGTAGATACTTGCTTGGTCGGGTTGGGCAAATGATTTTCACTATATAACGGGACTTCTCATGTTTAGATGCCCGTCTGAGGGTCAGGCATTTGCCATGTTTGATCATGTTGTGATACATGTTTGGCTCAAGAGAAAACGCGCTGATATTCGTCGATCAGCCACTTCAAGTAGTTATCAGCCGTGAGCTCTCCCAAGATTACAAGGCCAGCGCATGTCGGAGTCTTTCTCTTTCGCCCCGTGCCGTTCTCGAATAAGAGTACAGGGAACTTACCCGATAGAAGCATACTAGTGGCTCTATAAATAGTTGTATGGCGCATTCATGCGTTCAGCAAGATGATTTGGAACATCGGGAGTTTGGGTACGGTCAAAATTGAAGGGCTAAGAGCGGTGTGTTTCACAAGTCCTGTTCGTCCGTGTCACTAGCAAATAAGGGGGGCTTGTAAAGGATTTATCTTCTGCCAAGGCGTCAGCTTTTGCTGCCCAGATCTTGAGAGTGTTGATTTTCACTGGCCTCAATAAGTGTGGGGTCTCGCCACTGAGGGAGGACTGAAATACTTTTGAAAAACCAATCAGTTTGATGTTGTCAGCGTTGAGCTATATTCCGTCTAGATTCAAGAGCTATATACTCTATAGGGTCTACAACCAGAGGGTTTGGACCTTGACCTTACATACAATTGTTGGCGCATATTTCCAACATATCTTTCACATGTCGTAACACCATCAATCACATAGCGGAGCATTTATAGAAGCGTCTGAGAGCGCAAGTGTGAACGCCATCGTTTTCAAATGGAAATCAGTTCATCATATATATAGACATGCGTTGCAACATATGCCTAAGGTCTTATTTGTTGAAAAACAAGATCTTAGGCATTTCTTTTGACACATCTTGCACATCCATTTTCATATGTGTATTTATCCTAAACATATATGTTTGCACGAAAGGACATGTATCATGTCGCAAGCCGACACATGTTCAAACATATCTTTACATATGTGGGTGCACAAACTTATATATATGTGTACGTACATGTGCAAAGACATATGTAAGTATGTGTCACGACATATGCATAAGACCTTATGTTGAAAAAAAAGATTTTTTTAAATATAAGATTTTTTTTCAAAAATAAGGTTTTATGCATGTGTCATGACACATGATTACATTTGTTGTGACACATACTTTCATTTGTTCAGACACAACATCTACATATGTTTTGGCGTATGTTGGCGTTGATGCGTTTGATACACTGTCAAATGCATTTTTGTGAATTGATTAATGTGAATCTTTGTGAGCTCTTACCTGGACCATATGCGCAATCACATATGTTACATGTGCAATCACATATGTTTAAATGTGCAGCCACATATGTTTATATGTGCGGTCACATATGTTTACATGTGCAGTCACATATGTTTACATGTGCAGTCACATGTGTAGCAAGATCTTATTTTTGATGTAAAGAGACACGTGTATGGCCACGTCCCCCTTCTATAGAGACCTCCTTGGTACTGCTTTTGAATTTTGACAGGCTATATTCTACATATTTCGTGTACTTCCGTGTTGTTCAATGCTTTTCACGATTATAGCCTCGCGAAAAAGGTTTTAGCCATGCGAGCAAGGTTAAAATCCTTATTCGCATGGCTGAAACTTTTTCTTCGCAGGTTGAACACCTTGTGCGCAAGGGTATAATCGTGAAACACGTTGAACAACATGGGAAGTACACGAAATATGTAATATAGATCAGTGCTAACAACATCAAACGGATCGAATTTCAAACGCTATTTCGTTCCTTGGTTAGTCGCGAGACCCCACACTTATTGAGGGCAGTCCAAAATCAACATTCTCAAGATCTGGGCAGCAAAAGCTGACTAGGCAGAAGACAAATCCTTAAATCTAAGCCACCCATCTGCTATTGACAAGCACAAACATGACTTGTGAAGCAGACCAGCAAAGAGTCTGAGAACGAAAGCATGGCCCAAGCTGAAAGCGAGACCGAGCAAACTCGCTACCTCAACTTTGCTTCCATATTCAGGACATTCGGGTCCCAGCTTCGAGAGGTGGAAGGTGCCTTCTTCTTTTTGTGGTGGGGACTGTCCGAAGGCTGTCCCCTGTTTGAACAAGTAAATGCTTGGTGTCGCGTTTGCTGCTGCTGCTTCTTGGTTTCCTCTTGTGCCGGATTCATTTCAACAAGCTGTGGGCCAGCGTTTGGTTGTCGCTTTCAGCCAAGATGTTCAAACGCTTCAAGTTTACAATGCAGCAAGTTTACACGCCGAACCCACGGGATTTGAAGTTTACAATGCAGCTAGTTCTGTGACTGATCACTTGAACCTGTGCGCCCACATGTTGCCGCGTCTTAAAAACTCGCCAGGAACGACAGTAAATTGACCTGGGTTCTAAAGGCAGGATGGGTCTCAAAGCCCTTGAGGCTTCGAAATTTGCTGGCGGTTGAACACAGGCCTACATTGAAAAGGGTCCGTGATGTATTCATCAAGAACCCAACCAAATCCTAGAGTCAATCCTCTTGAGCATCAACTCCTATCAATCTCGCACATGTGCAACCATCCAACAAAATGTGACTGGCGCCACCATGGGTCCTGAGAATGGAGGAAATAGTGGGGGATGCAAGATTGAAAGGAAAACAGCCCACTTAGGCTCGGCGAAGCTGACAGTTGGCTGCAGGGGGTACGAGAAATTTGTTTCTGAAGATATAGAAGGCAAAAGTTGTGTTGGGTGATGGCGGGACTGAATGCAATCTTCAAATCTGTGTCCTCGTCCATGCCTTCGAGCATATCTGGCTTGAACACCTTGACGACGACTAGTGCTTCGAACCAGAAGTTGTCAAATCCAATGAGTTCTCAACGCACCACAGCACCAAACATCCCGATTCCACCAGAGCTATAGCTCCTTTATCCCAAAATCAGGTGCAAATCCTTGTGCAGGGCTATATTTACAAGTCCTCGTATGGCCAACCTGAAATGACATCATGGTTGGAGTTGCATCTTTCCAAAGTGTTGTGCGATCATCTTGGAGTAGTTGGATCTGTCAACCTACTTTCAGTCTTGTCCCTCAACCTGTCGCTAGAGGTCATGAGCGTCTATGTTGATGTTTTGAGTGCTGTTAGGAGGAAACTTGGAGAACCACCGCGCAGTTGTTCATCAACCTCGATCACCTTGCGGAGTTTGGTTGGTGATGAAATCCAATCGGTGGGCCTCAAGGCTTGACATCTGGTTGGTGTCAGAACGGGTGCTTCACACCTAGCCAGCGACGCCAAAAGAGTGGCAAGGTTCACAAGCTACTTGAAGTTGAATACATCCACACCTTCTTTCATAGAGCCGATGTAACTGGTCATTGCCAGCAGCAACGGTCAGCGTGTCTGGACATGGTACTTTTTTTCAACATCCACTCTCAGTATTGCTATGCCCTGTGCGGTGGCTGCGTTGGACTGCTTTGGCAGCCCACATGGGCTTCGTACACGCATCATCTTGACTTTGATGTGTCATGTACGTGCTTTGCTTTACATGTCTTACCTTTCCTTGAAGGCATTTCTGACCATCAAGTCCTGTTTGAAAATTTAATTGTGTTCCATCTTGAGTGAGGGGCTGGCGCTTGAATAATGAATGGTCGGGACTTCACGGAACGATCCATGTTGTTGGTGCGCCTCGCGGGTTCACTTGCCAAATCCATCTTTGTTGGATTCAACGCCCTTTCAAAGGCCAGGTCAGTTGAAGACGCAGGGTTGGCCCTGCTAATTTAGCCATTGAATTTAGATGCCAGTCCTTGATGAGGGACTGCGGGAGTTCGCTGTTTGCAGCGACAGTGAGATTGAATATAGCTATCCAATTTGTCGCTTTGAGATTGTACCCCAAGGTGACTCAGCGGAAAGCGCATCTTTTTTTCTCATCGTTGTTGGCATTTCTGACGATGGTAAAGTTTTGGTGGCCTTTCCCAGAAAGCTTGGAGCAGGCGTGCTCAGGGTCGTCTACTTCCACCTTCTGCTATCAGTAAAGCTTTGTGTTTTGAAGTTGGAGTGAGTGAACCAAAATCCAGGAAGGAGCTGGTGTTGGGTGTGGCTTGCATTGGGCCCCAGTCTATTGGCTACAGTTGATTTTGGAAGTGAGGAGGCTGTTGACTATCCGTTGTGTTGCGTGATTCGACCACTGAGCGCTATCCCTGAGCCGGCGGCTGCCATTGACAAGTTTGACTTGGAATGCCGAGAGGAAAGCTTCGGGGCGGCCGTAAAGCGACCTTGGAGGTTCAGATCAAGAAAGATCTGGATTTCAACTAGCAGGCGAGGAGGATCCAAAGGCCTGAGCTATAGTTTGGTTTGCAAGAGTCGTGCCAAGCAAAAGAGGCGTGTCGACTTGGAGAAGTTAAGAGTTTCCTTGATGCTGGAGGTCTGGAGAATCTTGGAGGCACGAGAGTTGCAATCGTTGCTGATTCTCAAGAGATCGAACTTTTCAACAAGGCATGCGCCAAATTTTTTCCGAACTGATTTCTGTGCATGTGGGACAGCTTGGCTGAAGAGAACCCGTTTTATAACCTCTTCTAGATTGAGGGGGGCGAAAAGTTGTGCGATCGATGGAAAGCGCTGGACGAAGATTGCAAAAGCTTATCCTGCAAAACTCTGCATTCTGCTTACCTGGGCGGCCTGTGCTGATCTGGACATCTTGAGATTTAAGGGATATCTTTGCGGTGAAATGGCCACATGCTCCGGCTGTCGAATCGGTGAAGCTCTACCCCTAGAAACTGGATTTTTGACCAATCAACCAGGGGAAAGGGAATGGGAGCTGGGACCTTTTCTGTTTATGGTTGAGCTCGAAACAGGGCTCTTCATTACGTGATTCCTTGTGGACGTGTCCAAGCTTGGCCTTGGGAAAGATTTAACATGTGAGGCTCGACGACGTTGCTGGCTGTCAGTTTTTGCAGGAGGTGTTCGAGAACTTAAAGATGGTGATGAACCTCTTTATCCTGGAGCTTCTTCTAGTTGCGGAAAACATTGGGATAGCTGTTTGTCAGCTTTCAAGATTGCAAAAAAGCTTTGCGTGAACGCTCGGAGGGTTGAGAGCTGGAGGAACCAGTGAGTTGTACCGCCGTAGAGGCGTGGGGATTCAAGATTTGATGTGGCGGCTATGGCTACGCCACAACGGCTACGCCACATCGAACCACTGCAACATTACTTGCAGGAAGTTTCCACTGATGTCACAATGTTCGATCTTCCTACGAACAGTCGCGTTTTGATCGCAGGTGCTTCCGAAATATATCCATTCTTCTTTCAGACCTCTGTTTCCTGAACGGGCAGTCGCAAATGCGCGCGGCTCACCTTTGCTGGCCACAGGTTATGCGTGGATGTTGGCATGGAACCGAACTTTTCACGCAGCTTGGATTTCATGCTAGACGACTGCGCAGATTGTTTTTCTGATGCACGTTCTTTGCATTGAGTGCTGCTTTCTTGGTGTTGCAAAGTGCCGGCGTCAAATCTCAAACAAGGTCAGAAAAAAGGGCAGGCGCGAAGATGTATGCAAACGACAGGCCTCCACATGTTTTGACAGTGAATCTGCCAGAAATCTGCCCCGCCCGCAGGCCAATGTTGGCTTGCCACCCTGTTTTTTTCTTTTTATGCCGCTTGGATTTCATGGTATGACTGCACAGATTCGTAGTCCGTGCTTGTTGACTTGTACAGTGCACGGAGAGTTGGACTTGACGATTCCTTTTCCATGGGGCAGCTTCATATGCGTGTCTGGTTTTTCTTCCCTTTCTGATTGTCAAACGTTTGCATCAGCTGATCATCTTGTGATTCAAGATCTTGTGATTCAAGATTGGCTCAATCAAAAACCAGACATTCGTTTATTGTTCGTGGTTCATCAACTTCAAACATGTAGTCCTACATATAACATAAACATACAGTAGGTTTTCAATCACGCGACTTCATTGAATTTTGCGTTGAATGAAGATAGCGCACTCTTTCTTTCTGTACTTGTAGTTAGTTCTCTTCGTTTTAGGATGGCTTCGTCCCAAAAGTTTAGTTCTTGAACGCACCAATGTCTGGTTTTGTCAAAAAGATCCCTGAGCGGGTTTGATATGCAGATTTTTTTGCATATGCCCTGAGTTGCGCCACGCTGTCCCGGCGTCCCCTTGAAACTGTTCGCCACCCATATGGATTGATTTTTCTTCCCTATACTTGAGCGTTAAAAACAAAACACTGCAGGTCCAGATCTCCGGCAGCGCAAAGGCAAAGTTTGGTTGATGGAACGCAGTCCGTTTTTTGCAAGCACGCATAGTCAAACAGACTCTGTTTTTTTTTGCGATTTAAAATCTTATCAATTCATTGGAATAGGGGGAAGTGTGGAGGTTTTGGTATGGTGGCGCGTGGTGTTGCCAGGGTTGAGGTGAGTTGTGTTGTCGCGCCCTGAAACCCAGGACCCTGTAAACTTCACATACGGCAGAGCGAGGCTGAGCAACATCTCCAGGTTGAGTAGAACAAGTAGGAGCAGCCGGGGCAGCCGGGGCAGCCACAGGGACAGATCCAGCAGGAGAAGCCACGGTGGCAGGTTCACCCATGTAGGGGACCTCGGGGACAGTGGCGCTGTGGATGGGGGACACCGGGGCACCATCATTGCAGACCAGCACCGGGGCACAGTCATGAGTTTTGCTGGGGAACACCGGGGCACCGTCATTGCGCCAAACCAGCGGGGCACAATCATCAGTGCGGCTGGGGACCAGCGTAACACCGTAATTGGAGACAACCGCGGTACCGTGATGACTTTGGGGCTGGGAAACCGCCGTAGCACCAAAATGGGTGGAACGCGGGCCAGCCGGGCCAGCCGGGCCAGCTGGGCCAGCCGGGCCAGCCGTTTCAGCTTGGTGAGCAAGCAACTTGGCACCGTTGAATTTGTTTGGTTCACGGCCGTAGCTTTTGTGCCAATCTTTGAATTGAATTGGGTTTCCGTGAGAAGATAGTTGGCAGGTTTTTGTGTTTGTTGGGGAATGTCATTTATTACGTTTTTTTTGGTGGCATGTTTCTAAAAATTGCCCTAAAATTTCCAAGTTGTAGATGCAAAATATCCACACTCACCCAATGGTGGTTTGGAATCATATGGGTTCCACCATTTGAAAGAGATGATCAGTTTGGTATTGGGAGAACTACCACATACCAGCCCAAAGCACACATGAAACATCAGACGCCACATGCCTGAAGCAGTGGATTTCGCAAAAACATAAGGGCGTCATCGCTCTCTTCATTATCCTCATTCTCCTCTGGCTTAGCTGAAGCCGGGCAAGACTTCCGTCACCATTTTGGAACCAGCGGTGCACTGCAGCCGAAAATTGTCGGAAAAACAGGAGGCAAAGCTACGCTGCCACTGGGCATCCGTTTTTTTTCTACACACACATTTTTGGGTGCGTGCGAAGGTAAGTTGTGGTGGTATTTGAATTTCTTAAGCGTATGTTGACTATTTCGAAAAACATTCCACAGGACTGTAGCTACATCAATGTTTAGGTTTAGCTAGATCCTATTCCAACAGTACACTGATGCCACGATGCCAAAAAGCGTGATGAATATGCTGATTGGAAACATTTTGGTGAACATATGTCTCACAAATGATGAGCACCAAGCACCAAGTACAGGTTGAACGAAGCTTGGTCTCCTCAAATCCTGTGCTAATAACTGGCTATACCTCATGGCAACTTAATTCTTCTTTGCAATGTCTGAGACGGATGCTCTTCAAGTGCAGATTTGCAGTGCACATGGAGAAAAGCAACAGACAATCAGTACACCAAAATTGTCTCCACACTCCAGGGATGTTCGGTAAGTTGTGAGTGTTCTACAAAATAGAAACTCAGTTAGCTTGTGGTTCAACCCGGACGCTTCAAAGTGCATTACTACACAGGTATCTGGTCAAGTGCAACTCTTCATATGGATGCTTCAACGAAGTTCTAGGCTGTCCAGCTCTGCCATCAATTATCATCATTTAGCAGCTTCACTGAGGCGAGACGATGTTGAAAAGTGGGATGATAGTGGCAATTTGTTGGCGCAAGAAAAGGCCAAAAAAGCCAGCATTCCAAAGGATATCAGGCGGCTCCTACCGGCATGTTCATATCTTCATGCACTGGGATCAAAGATTTGCCAGACTTTGTTCTTCGAGGGTTGTGGTGTTGAGTGTGCCAAAGTCATGTATTTTGCTGTATCTTTGCACCTCCGTGTGCAAAAAACCTAGTAAATTCACCCTCCTTCAAAACTACTGATATTTGCAGTGTTTTTGCCAAACATGCATGCGACATCATGCGACACATCGTAAATAGCAGCATGTTCTTCCATAGATTCACTTCCGTTCTTTCAATGCCGAGACGCAAGCAAACACTGGTTTTAGTGGCAATGCTCCAGTCAAAAATTTCAAGTGAACATGTAATACTTCGCCCGTTTTCCAGCAAAGAAAAAATAGACATCATTTATCAAGTACTTGGCAATTTACTGCCACTCTGCCAGACTCGAAATCTGGCAACATATTTGCCTAAAATGCAGGTAATATGCACATATTTCTTCTAAAATTGGTACTATTACCACAAGTTTAGCTCAAACAATTGGAGAAAGAGATCAAGACGGTCCCAGAATGGCATCCCAACTCGAGCCGTTTTTGAAAGACAGATGCTGTGAAACGCTAACCTTACCCGTTGGCGGGTCGGATATTTTTGGTGGAAAAACGACGTGTGAAAGTTGAAACATTGAGTGTTTCAATGTTTTGGATGAAAGTTGCGAAACTTGTCGCTTTCAAGGCTCCCAGCCTTCTTGATCCTGCTCACCGGCTTTTGTAACAACGCTTCCTATACCCTCGAGTTTGCCACATTTGCCATCTACTTTAAGCAGGTACACAACTGGAATGAAGCACCTTGTTCTTGAGCTGCCACATTAAAAACACATCTTTTTGATTGTCATGTTTTTGGTTGAGTCATTGAGAGCCACCAAGGCACTCTGGGCCAGTTTAGCTCAGACATCGGGTGATGTGATGGCGGCCATTGCTATGCAGCTCCTCCCGCGGATCTTTTCGGGTGAATATGACTGGGATGAAGCCAGTAGCTGCATGCGATTCTGTCACCACGTCTTATCTCAACCCTATGCTCTCAGCTTTGCTCTTTTTACTTGGGTCATATGTGAGTTGGGAATGATGAGCCCAGTATTAGCTTTGGCGATTGTAGCGCAAGTCTTCATGGGTAGCAGCTATGTTTCTTGAAGCACTATCGGCAGTGTTGTGCTTGTGGTTGGTTGTGGTTGGTTGTGGTCCTGGGTGTTGTTGTCGTTGTCCTGCGTCGGTTGTCCCTTTCCATGCAGTTGTCCCGGTTGTTGTCCTGGCTAGTGAAATTTGTGCCATCAGGTTTACACTTCGAAGTTTGCAACTGACATGAACCTATTCTATTCCTTGGGAGACTCAAATGTTTTTTTGGCACTTCAAACCTATACCCGAAGTGCAGATGCGTTGGGTGGTTGCCTAGCTGGCATTGCGGGAACCTATCTCTTCACACTGAACCCAATAGCGCCCTTCGCTCTTGGGGCCTTCGTTTCGAGCGCCTTGGCGTGTGAAGGGAATATTTGCAGTTTATTTGGAGTCTTCCATGGAAATTTCTGCCAAGTGATTGTTCTTCCACACCTTGATCCCCGAAACATCACCGCATTGCTTCATATTCTGAGAGACTTCACGGCTTTTGAAAGGTTTCTCTCAAGTGCATCGCAGCAGTAAGTGATTTGTATCACTCAGGTGTTGTCTTTGCCTTGTATACTATTGGGTTTCTTGGCGTAGAGTGGACACACTGAAAGAAAGCGTTGGCAGATGCCAGACAGTTGGAAGCAGTCCTGCATATACATTTGTGGTCTGAAAGGGTGCATATTTGGTGCCTCCCGAATAGATGGCCTAAGAGAACAGACCCTTCTGTGGCATCTACTATCTAAAATACCACCATCACGGACCGTCACGGGGAATGCGGAAAAGTAATACAAATAGATTGCATACAGTCATCTCTGAAAGAAAGTGGGTGAGACGGTTGACATCACAATATTTGGTTCATACAGAGGGACATAGATGGCACATGTGGTAGTTCAGTTGCGTTTCTGCACGCAAGAAACATCATGCATGTGGTTGAATATTGTGATGTGGCCTTTTTTTTGAACGCATAATTTTCTGAGTTTTGGTCACAACAACCAGATGCCCCTATGAATTCAATGTTGTGGCCCACAATATCCTTCAATGAAACTCTGAGAATTGTCGCGAGGTTCTGTAGGCGTCTGGGCTTTGGAGATGACATCGAGTCGGCGGAAGCGAAGCGAAGCCGGCGCATGGGTCTGAGGAGGGCGACTCGGTTTGCATTTTTGGATATTTTTTGGGTGGCCAATTTGCATTGGTGCCTTCATGTAGGTTTTTGGTAGCGCCTTTTGGTGTCAGAGAAGGCAAACAATTTTTTGCTTGTTGCAGTTTCAATGATCCTAGCCTTAGGTCAGCAGCTGGGCGTCAGAGACATCATCGGTTCGAAGAAGTCGAAAGTCTGTGTCCAGTCAAATGACTGCGGGCAGTCGAAAGTCCTTGTTCACCATCCATTCAGTTGGTGATGATCTTGGTTTGGAGGAGGTGTAGAGTTCCATGAATGTTTCACTGTTTCACAAGAATTTCCCGACGAAACCGAAGAATATTTGGTTTGATGAGCGTTCTGAAAGGAGTGAGCCATTGACCAGAAAAGTTTTGGTGGTAACCTTTCAGTTTCTCCTCATTCACGGTGGTGGTTTAAATAAACCCTTTTAATGGCACAGTGCCCAGATGCGCGTGCCCCATAGTGCAACGTGATTGGACGTCCAGGCGGACAAAAGGTCATAGCGGGGCCGGCCAAAAATGAAAAGAGGCGAAATTTCGTGGCATCAGTCCGTTTCACGAGTGAACTTGCGAAGCCCCATCATTTCATCCCTGTTTCGACCTATTTTAATAAGTTGGTCATGGTTGGTGTGACTTTCACCACTCATGTCAGCAGCGTTTTAGGCGAATTGTCTCGCCACATGGTTGTGCATGGCAAACTGGCAAGAAAAACCTTCCAACCCCGAGGTCGGGTGCCGAGAACGCCACCACCTTGTGACTGGCTAGAAAAATGCAGGTCATCATTGAGTCTTCCTGCAGATTTGCTGACAGCAGCTATATGACAAAGGGTGGCAGTATATATATATATATATATGTATGTGGAACGAACTTTTTGATATCAGAATTTTAAACTTACAAAAAGGGTTTCACTTTTGTGCTTGCTAGGAACATTTTGTTGCTTTCTTACTTTTGCAGTTCAAGTGCCGCAAAAGCGTGGCATGATCAACATGTGGTGGAGCATATCTAAGGTGGATGTGAAGAAAGATTTGTTGAACGTGTTTGGCTCAAGAAGTTTCAGGAAGTTCTTCTGCGATTGAAAAATGACTGACGCAAATGATGAGGATGCTGAAGACCTCAGTGAGGGTAGTGAGGAAGAGGACTTTGAATCCATTCCATGCTCTTGGAAATATGTCTCAGTTTGTATTCTGCTCCCGTGCTTGAATGGCTCTCTCAATGGATTCGTTTGGCCAGGCTACTCGCTTCACTATGACGCAATGGGCTGGTCATTGGTGCGAGCAGGGTTGGCAGTTACCGTGGGATTTTCGGTCCGCATGACAACCCAACAGATGCAACTGCGGGCTGGGTATTGGTTGATTGTGCCTCTTGCCTCCATTCACTTGACCTTTGCTGCTTTGGCCTTGGTCTACACAACCAGCGAGTGGGCCGTGTTTGGTGAAATTGTGGTGGCAATGGGCATTGACTCAAGTTGTGCAATAGAAGGTATTGCTTTTGACTCGTTTGGTGCTTCCGAAGTCCAGGCAAGGCAGGCTACTTCAACAGTTCTGTCCGTTTTCACAATTGCTATTGCCCTCTCTTGCACTGTTGGTGGAGCTATCTACGATTTGTGGGGCTGGACCGGCGTAGCTGGTTACCACACGCTATTTCAAAGCCTTCTCCTCCTCATGCTGATCACTCAACCCGCGATAAGGGGATCGTTCCGGGAGACCTTCTTCCCAGCTTCGACTGCCGAGGAAGAAAGCAAGGCAACCGAAGAATCCCCTGTTGAGGAGAAGTTCGACCAGGTGGTGCCTGCTGGGTCTGCAGATGCAGCTGTGGCCCTGCCAGGTATGGTAGAAGAACTCAAGGTGGAGGAGGTGGAGGAGATCAAGGAGGTGGATGATCTCAAACCTGCTGCTGAGGCCGCGCGACAGTGTCTCGGTCGGGCAGTCAATGCAAAACGCTTTTTTTGGTAACGTTTTGTGCATTTGGCTGATACATGGAAACATAGATGCAGCTTGGGTCAAGTAGATACTTGCTTGGTCGGGTTGGGCAAATGATTTTCACTATATAATTATATAACGAGACACCTCATGTTTAGATGCCCGTCTGAGGGTCAGGCATTTGCCATGTTTGATCATCTTGTGATACATGTTTGGCTCAAGGAAAACCGCGCTGAACTTCAAGTAGCTATCAGCCGTAAGCTCTCCTAAGATTACAAGGCCAGCGCACGTCGAGGAGTCGTTCTCTTTCGCTCCGTGCCGTTCTCGAATAGGAGTACAGGGAACTTACCCGATAGAAGCATACTAGTGGCTCTAATATTGTCCTATGGCGCATTCATGCGGTCAGAAAGATGATTCGGAACATCGGGAGTTTGGATACAGTCAAAATTGGAGGGCAAAGAGTGGTCTGTTTCACAAGTCATGTTCGTGCTTGTCAATAGCAAACAGGGGGGCTTGTAAAGGATTTATCTTCTGCCAAGTCAGCTTTTGCTGCGATCTTGCAATTGTTCAATTTGGACTGGCCTCAATAAGTGTGGGATCTCGCGACTGAGGGGGGACCGAAATACCTTTTGGAATTCAAAAGCTTGTTGTTTTTAGCACTGATGTAATTATATATACATATTTCGTTTACTTCCGTGCTGTTCAATTGTTTAGAGGCCCACTACGGTGGTAATCGAAAAGTCGGCTGTGGTGGTTGTGATGTGAAGGATCCAGTCACCACCCCATGCAATCACCAGGATGGCATGGACACCGGGCAAGCAGCAGGAAACTCATTGCATCACCGTTGGAAAGGACCAAACCAGCCGATATGATTCCTGAATTTCAAGGCCCAAAACTTGATTTGCAAGGCTTCAATCCTGAATTGCAACGCCATAATCTATAATCCTTATTCGCATGTCTATAACCTTACTCGCAGGGCTAAAACCCTTATTTGCAAGGCTAGAATCTTGTGAAGCATTGAACAACACGGAAGTACACGAAATAGGTCATTTCACCAATGCTAGCAACATCAAATGTTTGAAGTCCAAAAGGTATTTCGGTCCCCCCTCAGTCCCCCAGTCGCGAGACCACACCCTTGTTGAGGCCAGTCCAAAATGAACATTCTCAATTCTCAAGATCTGGGCAGCAAAAGGAAGATAAACCCTTATTTACAAGTCTCCAAGTCGTCGTGAGAAGCCCGAACATGACTTGTGAAGCAGACCAGCAAAAAAGAGTCTGAGAACGAAAGCATGGCCCAAGCAGTTAAGTCGCTGAAAGCGAGACCGAGCAAACTCGCCACCAACCCAGCTTCCACATTCAGGACCAGCTGTCCGAGTCTATCCGATTCAGATCGCTTCGTGTCCCAGTTTCGAGACGTGGAGGGTGCCTTCTTTTTTTTGTGTTGGGGACTGTCACACGGTTGTCCCCTTTTTGATGGTGTCGCGTTTGCTGCAGCTTCTTGGTTGCCTCTTGTGCCAGATTCATTTCAACAAGCTGTGGGCCAGCGCTTGGATGTCGGTTTCAGCCCAGACATGTTTCAAGCGCTTCAAGTTTACAATGCAACAAGTTTCCACGCTGAATCCACGGGCCTCGAAGTTTGCAATGCAGCTAGTTAACATCACTTGAACCCTTGCGCCCGAATATTCCCCGGGTCTTAAAATCTCGCCAGTCTGAAAGCCGTTGAGGCTTCAAATTTTGTTGGCCGTTGAACACAGGCCTAGATTGACAAGGGTCCGTGATGTAAACGTAGGGATGGAATTCATCAGGCATCCAACCAAAAAATCCTAGAGTCAGTTCTCTTGAGCATCAAGTCCTATCAATCTCGCGCATGGGCAATTCTAACAAAATGCGATTGGCACCACCAAGGGCCCTGAGAATGATGCAAGATTGGAAGGAAAACAGTTCACTTAGCCTCGGTGATGCTGAGAGTTGGCGGCAAGCAATACGAGAACTTTTTCCTGATTAGAAGGCATACGTTGTGTTGGGTGATGGGGGATTGAATGCATCTTCCAATCCGTGTCCTCGCCCATTCCTTCGTGTATATCTGGCTTGAACACCTTGATGACGACTAGTGCTTCGTGTTTGAACCAGTAGTTGCAATAGAGCACAGCGTGTATCCAAAGAGTTTTCAACGGGCAACACCCAACAGCCCGATTCCACCAGAGAGATAAATCCTTTGTCCCCGAAACACGTGCAAATCGAGTTGCATCTTTCCAAACTGGTTTCTTGGAGCAGTCGGATCTGACAACCTACTTTCAGTAGCCGTCGCTACTGGTCATGAGCGTCTATGTTCATGTTGTGAGTGCTCAACCTCGATCAGTCTGCAGAGCTTGGAAGAGTCCTGGGCCTTGGGGAAGACATGTTACATGTCGATTCCAATGCAGCCGGATTGGTGATGGAATCCAATCGTTGGGCCTGCAGGCCCTGAAGGCTTGACGTCATGGTTGGTGTCAGCACGGGCGCTTCACACCCAGTCAGCGAGGCCAAAAACAGTTGCAAGGATCACAAGCTACTTGAGTCGCGAGATTGTTGATCATGCGTGTATCATTAAGAAAGCAGATTCCAGCGATTCCAGATAGTCCTCGTTGTCGGGGTGTATCCTTATATGCTGTGACGCAACAAACAGGTACGGTGTTGGCTGTTGAAGATGTTCGCAGTCCTGTGCTCCGCTGTTTGTGGCTTGACGAATGACAAAATTTGCTGACCAAATGGAGAACGACATCCCTTGTCAATGACCAGCGAGGTCAATGTAGTTCTTTCTTTTTCCCCTTTAAATATTTCATTTTGAAAATGATGATGTTGAATCTGAATACGTCGACGCCTCTTTTCACAGAGCCGATAAAAAACTCATTGCCTGCAGCAATGGTCAGCGCCTCCGGACTTGTAACAGTTTGATACAGCTCTCTTTTAACAGAGTTGTTTTGCCCTGTGTTGGATTGCTTTGACAGCGCGCATGGGCTTCGCTACCAGCACACATCATCTTGAATTTGATGTGTAACGTACGTGCTTTGCATTACATTTTTACGGCTTCTTGAAGGCATTTCTGACCATCAAGTTCTGTTTGAAAATTGTGTTCCATATTGCGTGGGGGGCTGGCTGCATCTCTGCCAGCTCTTACCCAGTTCCGGTTGGAATAAGAAAAAGAAGCTACTCTTGCTGTGAATGTATGTGTTGGCCATGCTGCTACTGCATTTCTTAACCTGCTGGCCTTGCATGGACCAGTTTCATATGATTCATACGCGTGTCTGGTTTTTCTTTCCTTTCTGATTGTCAAACCTTTGCCACAGCTGATCGTCTTGTGATTCAAGAGTGGCTCAGGCAAAAGCAGATATTCGTTTATTATTCCTGGATCCTCAACTTGAAACATGTAGTCCTACATATAACATATACATACAGTAGATTTTATATTCGCGCGACTTCATTGAATTTTGTATTGAATGAAGATGGCGCACTCTTTTTTCTGTACTTGTAGTTAGTTCTCTTCGTTCTAGGATGGCTTTGTCCAAAGAAATTGTTCTTGAAAGCACCAATGTCTGGCTTTGTCAAAAGGATCCTTGGGCGGGTTTGATATGAAACTGTTTGCCACCCATATGGATTGATTTTTCTTGCCTATATTTGAGCACTTAAAGCCGACCACTGCAGGTCCAAATCTTCGGCAACAGGCGGGCAAAGGCAAATTTCGCCTGATGGAACGCATTCCGTTTTTTGTCAGCACACAGAGTCAACCAAAATATTAGTGTTCTTGAGTTAGGGAAGTTTGAGGGTTCTGAGGTGGGTTGTGTTGTGGCACCGTGAAACCCAGGAGCCTGCACACTTCACATATGGCAGAGCGAGGCTGAGCAACATCAGGATGAGTAGAACAAGTAGGAGCAGCCGGAGCAGCCGGGACAGCCGGGGCAGATCCAGCAGGATCAGCCAAGGTGGCAGGCTCACCCAGCATGCGCCCCGGTCGACTGCAATGAGCCAAGGCGGGGACTCGACGGGCAGTCGTGAATTGGGTGGGCAACACCGGGGCACCGTCAATGCAAACCAACACCGGGGCACAGTCATGAGTTTTGCTGGGGAACACCGGGGCACCGTCATTGCGCCAAACCAGCGGGGCACAGTCATGAGTGCGGCTGGGGACCAGAGGGGCACCGTCATTGCGCCAAACCAGCGGGGCACAGTCATGAGTGCGGCTGGGGACCAGCGGGTGTCGACTTTGGGGCTGGGAAACCACCGCGGCACCAAACTGGGTGGAACTCGGGCCAGCCGGGCCAGCCGGGCCAGCCACGCCAGCCGTTTCAGCACCGCGAGCAAGCAGCTTGGCACCGTTGAATTTGTTTGGTTCACGGCCGTAGCTTCTGTGCCAATCTTTTAATTGAATTTGTTTCCTCTGAGTGGATAGTGGGTTGCTTTCAGTGTTTGTTGGGGAATGTTATTTATTAATTGCGTTTTTTTTTGGTATGTAAGATTGTCTTAAGATGCCAAATAGTCGCATTCACCCAATGGTGGTTTGGCCATGATTGGAAAGAGGTGATCCATTTTTGGTATTGGGAGAATTCCAAACTACCAGCCCAAAGCACAGATGAAGCATCAGATGCCATATGCCCGAAGCATTGGATGTCGAAAAAACGTGAGGATGTCAAAGTTTTCCTCATTCTCTTCATTCTCTTCATTCTCAGCAGTACCTGGCTTAGCTGAAGCCGGGCAAGACTTCCGTCACCATTTTGGAACCAGCGGTGCATTGCAGCCGAAAATTGTCGGAAAAACAGGAGCCAAAGCTACGCTGCCACTGGGCATCCGGTGTTTTTTTCTACACACACATTTTTGGGTGCGTGCGAAGGTAAGTTGTGGTGGTAGTTCAATTCGTAAGCGTATGTGGACTACGAGCATTCCACAGGACTGTAGCTACATCAATGTCTAGGTTTAGCTAGATCCTATTCCAACAGTAGACTGATGTCACGATGCCAAAAAGTGTGATGAATATGCTAATTGGAAACATTTTGGTGAACATATGTCTCACAAATCATGAGCACCAAGCACCACGTACAGGTTGAATGAAACTTGGTCTCCTCAAATCCTGTGCTAATAACAATATCTGAGACGGATGCTCTTCAAGTGCAGATTTGTGTGAGTGTTCTACAAAATAGACACTAAAATAGAAACTCAGTTAGCTTATGTTTCAACCCGGACGCTTCAAAGTGCATTACTACAGGTATTTGGTAAAGTGCAACTCTTCGTATGGATGCTTCAACGAAGTTCTAGGCTGTCCAGCTCTGCCATCAATTATCATCATTTAGCAGCTTCACTGAGGCGAGACGATGTTGAAATGTGGGATGATAGTGGCAATTTGGTGGAGCAAGAAAAGGCCAAAAAAGCCAGCATTCCAAAGGATATCAGGCGGCTGCTACCGGCATGTTCATATCTTCATGCACTGGGATCAAAGATTTGCCAGACTTTGTTCTTCGAGGGTTGTGGTGTTGAGTGTGCCAAAGTCATGTATTTTGCTGCATCTTTGCACCTCCGTATGCAAAAGACCTAGTAAATTTACCCTCCTTCAAAACTACTGATTTTTGCAGTGTTTTTGCCAAACATGCATTCGACACATATCGTAAACAGCCGCACGTTCTTCCATTCATAAGTGACTTATTAATTCATTTCCGTTCTTTCAATGCCGAGAAGCAAGCAAACACTGGTTTTAGTGGCAATGCTTCAGTCGAAAACTTCAAGTGAACATGTAATACTTCGCCCGTTTTCCAGCCCATGATCAAAGAAAAAATAGACATCATTTATCAAGTACTTGGCAGTTTACTTCCACTCTGCCAGACTCGAAATCTGGCAACATATTTGCCTAAAATGCAGGTAATATGCACATAGTCTTCTAACATTGGTACTATTACCGCAAGTTTAGCTCAAAATCTGGGAGAAAGAGATCAAGACGGTCAAAGAATGGCATCCCAACTCGAGCCGTTTTTGAAAGACAGATGCTGTGAAACACTAACCTTATCCGTTAGCGGGTCGGAGAGTTTTGGTTGAAAAAACGACGTGTGAAAGTTGAAACATGGAGTGTTTCAATGTTTTGGATGAAAGTTGGGAAACTTATCGCCTTCGAGGCTCCCAGCCTTCTTGATCCTGCTCACCGGCTTTTGTAACAACGCTTCCTATACCCTGGAGTTTGCCACATTTGCCATCTACTTTAAGCAGGTACACAACTGGAATGAAGCACCTTGTTCTTGAGCTGCCACATGAAAAACACATCTTTTTGGATTTTCCTGTTTTTGGTTGAGTCATTGAGAGCCACCAAGGCACTCTGGGCCAGTTTAGCTCAGACATCGGGTGATGTGATGGCGGCCATTGCTATGCAGCTCCTCCCGCGGATCTTTTCGGGTGAATATGACTGGGATGAAGCCAGCAGCTGCATGCGATTCTGTCACCACGTCTTATCTCAACCCTACTCTCTCAGCTTTGCTCTTTTTACTTGGGTCATATGTGAGTTGGGAATGATGAGCCCAGTATTAGGTTTGGCGATTGTAGCGCAAGTCTTCATGGGTAGCAGCTATGTTTCTTGAAGCACTATCGGCAGTGTTGTGCTTGTGGTTGGTTGTGGTTGGTTGTGGTCCTGGGTGTTGTCATCGTTGTCCTGCGTTGGTTGTCCCTTTCCATGCAGTTGTCCCGGTTGTTGTCCTGGCTAGTGAAATTTGTGCCATCAGGTTTACACTTCGAAGTTCGCAACTGACATGAACCTGTTCTATTCCTTGGGTGACTCCAATGTTTTCTTGGCACTTCAAACCTATACCCGAAGTGCAGATGCTTTGGGTGGTTGCCTAGCTGGCATTGCGGGAACCTATCTCTTCACACTGAACCCAATAGCGCCCTTCGCTCTTGGGGCCTTCGTTTCGAGCGCCTTGGCGTGTGAAGGGAATATCTGCAGTTTATTTGGAGTCTTCCCTGGAAATTTCTGCCAAGTGATTGTTCTTCCACCATGCCAGAGTTCGATGTACCTTGATCACCTTGATCCCCGAAGCATCACCGCATTGCTTCATATTCTGAGAGCCTTCACGGCTTTTGAAGGGTTTCTCTCAAGTGTCGCGGCAGTAGGTGATTTGTATCACTCAGGTGTTGTCTTTGCCTTGTATACTCTTGGGTTTCTTGGCGTGGAGTGGGCACACTGAAAGAAAGCGTTGACAGATTCCAGACAGTTGGAAGCAGTCCTGCGTATACATTTGTGGTATGAAAGGGTGCATATATAGGGCCTCCCGAATAGATGGCCTAAGAGAACAGACCCTTCTGTGGCATCTACTATCTAAAATACCACCATCACGGACCGTCACGGGGAATGCGGAAAAGTAATACAAATAGATTGCATACAGTCATCTCTGAAAGAAAGTGGGTGAGACGGTTGACATCACAATATTTGGTTCATACAGAGGGACATAGATGGCACATGTGGTAGTTCATTTGCGTTTCTGCACGCATGGCCCGAGGATGAACACACTTAACCCACTTCAAGAAACATCATGCATGTGGTTGAATATTGTGATGTGGCCTTTTTTTTGAACGTATAATTTTCTGAGTTTCGGTCACAACAACCAGATGCCCCTATGAATTCAATGTTGTGGCCCACAATATCCTTCAATGAAACTCTGAGAATTGCAGAGAGGTTCTGTAGGCGTCTGGGCTTTGGAGATGACATCGAGTCGGCGGAAGCGAAGCGAAGCCGGCGCATGGGTTTGAGGAGGGCGACTCGTTTGCATTTTTGGATATTTTTTGGGTGGCCAATTTGCATTGGTGCCTTCATGTAGACTTTCGTAGCGCCTTTTGGTGTCGGAGAAGGCAAACAATTTCTTGCTTGTTGCAGTTTCAATGATCCGAGCCTTAGGTCAGCAGCTGGGCGTCAGAGGCATCATCGGTTCGAAAAAGTCAAAGTTCCCGAAAGTCGTTGGCCACCATCCAATCAGTTGGTGACGATCTTGGTTTGGAGGATTATGGTTTGGAGGATGAGAAGGGTCCATGAATGTTTCACTGTTTCACAAGAATTTCCCGACGAAACCGAAGAATATTTGGTTTGATGAGCGTTCTGAAGGAGTGAGTTGGACCATGTTGGACCCAAACCTATAATTACTTGTGAAAACTATGATCCATTGACCAGACAAGCTTTGGTGATAGCCTTTCAACTTCTCCTTATTCATGGTGGTGGTTTAAATGAACCCGTCCTGTGTTCACGGCACGGGCCGTTCCACAACACAATCGGACGTCCATGTGATGACAAGCTCAAGGCAGGCTGGCCAAAAATGAAAAGAGGCGAACTTTCGTGGCACCAGTCCGTTTCAACCGCCAAGGCGTAGGCTTGCAAGGCCCCATGCCTTCATCCCTGGTGTGAATTTCAGCACTGTTCACGAAAGCTGGATTTTTCCAGCTGGAGTTTCCTTTGCTTTAAAGCAAAATATGTATTGGGATGGGTTCTGTGCCTTTTTGCCTGATATATCAGGCCG
>DF243059.1:0-45375 GCA_000507305.1 Breviolum minutum Mf 1.05b.01 | reverse complement strand
TTTGGACCCAACCAGGTTCGGGGGGGGGGGGGACGTGGGAGGCCGGGGGCCGCCATCATATATATATATATATATACGTACATGAATATACATCATATTTGATACCGTAGGTGTATTGCAGTTTTGGGGAAAGTGAGAAAGACCAAAAAGTGGCTTCGGATAGCTCTCATTGGAAATCTGGTTTCATTCCTGTAAATCATGGGCATGGTGACAGGGATGGTCTGAGGCAGATAAACCTGGAAAGCTTCGTTTACCCACATAGAAACAGCATATGGCATAGCTGGCATACATCTCCCCAGCAACTTTGCATAAGAAGCCACCAAGAATCAAGAAAATATCAACAAATCTTCAAAAAGTCTGGAAAGTCCGGTCTACTGGTGGAGTTTCCAAAATGACTCATGGGAATCAAGACCAAGACTCCACTTGTGCTCGCCTCTCCGCACAGAGTTGGTCAAAACGTTGCCGTGCAGCAGAGGCGTCGTCACCCTGCGCGGCTTTTTTTCAGGCACTGGGGAACTTCATGAAATTTTGATGTACAACACAACCTGGAAAATATGTGGCAGGTCCATGTTTCATGCAGTTTGCATGGTTTGGAACTGGCTATGTTGCCCCGGATATAATTCTGTGAGGGTGAGAATCTCTAAAAATGTTGGGAAGGGCACAACTTCTCATTCGATCGTTGGTGCTATATCTCAGATTCTTGTTCCTTGGGGGATAAAGTCTGATGTGAACGTCTTGTCAACTGAGAAAAGGTATGTGAAAATGTGGACCCAAACAGCAAGTGCAAAGGAATGCAAACCACAAGTAACTGGTGCTGAAAGTCCGTACACAGTTCACAGTTGAATGCGTCTGCCATCAATTTCTTGTGTGACTGTGGACCCACCATGCTGAAAAGTGGCTTGAAGAATTCTGGAGATTAGGTTGGCAGTGATCAAGACCTGTGGCAATTTACAAGGTAAGCTTTTGCAGCCAAACGCAGGTAGGTCCAGCACAGAATGTCTTATCAGTGGCTTGGTACACAAATTGTTTAAGTCACATCCGCTGCTCTCTGTCGAATCAGCTAAGAGCAGTCGCACTGAGGCAAAGGCCGCATCAGAATTCCCAGTGGCACCTTGGACTGCAGGATAAGGATGAAGGATTTTCTTCAATGATTCTTTAGCAAATGAAAAGGTAGACTCCTAGACCAATTTTCTGGGTCCGGGTAGGACCTCTGTTTTCACATTGGCACTTGGTGTGATTCTTGCCAACAGTCAAGCTTATGGTATTCTAACAAACCGGTTTGTCCAAAGAACATATACGTTGCAAAAACAAACATACAGCAATACTTTGATCTTCTGCATCTCTGATAATACCTGAAAAGTGGCCAAAATTGATGATGCAAATCCCCAAAACTCCAGGTTGTTAGGTACATATGAGTCACCATGATTGGTAATCCAAGGTACGGATGGTTGCAGTGCGCCATGGGAACAAGCCTAAGACCTCGGTGCCCAAAGCCCCGAAGAAAAAACACTGAAATCTGTCCAAAAATCCTGCGGATTTGTTGAAGTTGGATATTCTGTTGATAGGTTTTCCCATTATGTTCACCTTTGGATTGTTGGTTCAAGATTGAGAGATGCACAGAAATCAATTTGATTTTGATACAGGTCTCAATCTTTGCAATCAGACACGATTTGGCCAACACCTCGGAATTACTACTGCTCTTGAACTAATCTAAACAAGTCCTCGGTGCAACTGTGGCATTCTAGTCTATAAGAATCTACCATCATCCTGCATCCATCACGGCCTCCACATTATGAGGTCTCTGACTGTGGCAGATGAGGTCAACTAAGGTCAAATGCAATGCAAACCTCTGAGACAACACCCACTCCCAAAGAAAGAAGTGGGATCCAATCGAGCTGCTGCGATCTCGCCAATGACAGCACCATCATACAATCGGCCAATTAAATCTCCTGCACAGGGATCATCGCAAAAAATATGTCATGTCATGTCCCAATGTTCACAGACCATACTAGCCATTGCTTTGCCATCACTTCTCCCTTGTAACAGAGACGACAAATAGCTGCAAGCCAATGCGAGCATGGACTTGGCTCACTCCATTAAATGTCCAAAATCCCATTCAGCGGCTCAGCTAGCTCCTGACTTTGTGTATACATCAGCTTCTCCCTTTAAGAAGATGATCCTCAGCTGCAGCTGATATTTTTCGTTGCTCACACGTTTCCAAACCAGCAGAGAAAGCTGATTGGAAGTATTATGAGGCCATGGGGCGGTAGTGATCAAAAAGTGCAGAGCTGCCCAGAAAGTAAAATGCTGAGAATCGCATGAGATTCACACAAACACAGTGTATCTATAAAGCACCTTGAAGTAAAAGACTGATGCTCGGAGCAATTCCTGGAAATTCTTTCAGGACCTTTGAGGGTCAGGATGGGTTGAGTCACAGCCAAGAGTCATCGAGTCTGCACCGTTGCCGGCCGTGCAAACCAGTTGCCCACCTAAGTGAAGAGTCTCGGAACTCAAAGCTCAACAGGTGGGGAATGAAATGAAACTCTATACTATTAGTTACTATTATCATCTCATCAACAAACCCCTCCAAGTCCCAACTTGTCAACATTATCATAAGGCAACATGCTCCCACCGAAAGATCCCAGTGTGCATCCAGGCCACAAGTATAGGTAGCTTGGAGCAGGTGTTCCGCAATTTTTCGAATGATGGGTTCAGGGAAGCCCTGAAAGATACGACCTTGGTTGCTGCAAGCCACACAGAGTTCATTGGTTCATTGCTGCGATCGAAATGCAGAAAAAGGAATCCGGTTGTGCCTGACCTTCCACAACCCCAACGTCAATCAAACAGAATCTTTTTGTTGACTCTGGACTCTGGAGTCGAGATTTAAATCTTCCGAAGTGATGATCAAAAATACTCCTCATCATGTCATCTCATTGCTTTCATTCCTACCCCGAAGCCCCACAAGTAGGACATCATGACACCACCAAGGAACAAGTGTTCAAGGCGGGGATGACCTGTTCTTGCAGCCACTTCTGCCTCAGATTGCGGGCACGACCTACCACAAAAAATCACACGACAAACCACCAAACTCTGACTGTATTGCAGGCGAAGAGCCTCACACGCTCAACCTCCTTGTTGGCAGAGGCACGTTTCTGGAAGATTTGCTGTAAAGATTGGTACTCGTCCGGAAAGGCTGTCACGGCCCTGGAACGGGGAGCCATGTAAAATGATCGATGTATGGGCCATTCACCTGTAAAACCTGCACATGATCCAAGAATCATCCAAACCTGATTTACTTCGCGAAGCCAAGATATATGCGCAATTTGATTTGAGAAAAATTGGCAAATTCAAGTCACACATAGTCAGACCAAAAATTCATGCAAAATCAATGAAAGTCCACTTGGAATTGCGCCTTTGCACTGAGCTTCCGTGAAGCCGAACAGCTCGAACGAGGCTATCACGCCATGCCTGCCAGTCGACCCAACAGTGACCGCAATGACTTGCCAACCAGCGGAGCTGTGATTGAAGACGGTGAAATAGAGTACGCAAAAACGGTGCAAAACAGGAAAAAGATCAGGCATGGCGGCATGGTTGTGGTCCTATGGCTCTGCCAGCAATTGAACCTGATTCATAACATATTGTAGAAATTTGATGAAATGTGCATATTTAATTTTCAGAACTAGTCCCACATCCCGCCATTGTCATGCTTTCAGTTGAGATTGACGAATCTAGATGACCCAAACCAGCAATCCCCGGGGAAAACCCGTCAGCGCACCCGCACAGTAGCACCACGGATAGGCGCAATGCCCAAAGCACCGCCCTCGCCGACAACATCACCTGGGTTCAACCTGCAGCCAAACATAAGCAAGCGGTTCTCACATCGCCATGACTATTCAACCTTTCTGAAACAAGATGCAGGAAAAGGTAGGAATTCGGAATTCATCATTTTCTACTGTCACTATCACAAGACTCATGAGGTGATCTTGTTCAAAACATTTCAAGTGTCCAAGATGGGATTCTTGACTACTAAGACCTTGGGTCCATTCATTTCCCCAAGAGATGCGGCCTACCAAGCTCATCACCATACTCTCCTGGCATGGGAAAGTAGCCATGATCGATCCAGCATCTTTGGAATCTTTGGGGAATGGCAATTGCAGGGATAAGGGTTGATGAATAATGCTGCTGGTTGATTTCCTACTGAACTACAATGCAATTTTTAACAAAATGGTTTCAGAATTCTGCGTTGAATGAAGATCAACATCCAAATTTGATACGTGTCAACAGTGAATGTTGGATCTGTTCCCCTTGGTGGAGATTGCACCCATCCGACCTTCGACAATCGCTGCCCCTTGTAGCAGAATATACCTGAGTTGCACGGAACGACTCTCGCATTTGCTGAGACGGCTTGATTTTGGAGTTTGTAGTCTCTGAATGGCTGAATCCAGTTGCTTCCTTACCTATATCTAGATGGATGGCAGCTGCGCCAACCGTGAACCAATCCAGCAAAACATGGTAAAACTATGTAAAAACTAAAAATCATATCGTACTGATCCACAGAGATCCCCCATTAAATCATTGAAATCCAATTCATTCCCCGTGGATTGACGCGCACATCCAGTGATCCAGTGCATCCCTGAGCTGAGTGGCATCAAGGACTCGCCAAGCTTACACACCTCTCCGCGCCGGAAGATATCGTCTCCAGGACCGAAGTAGACCTCGGTCGCTGGGTATTCTCAACAGAATTGACATCGAGATCGTTGCCTGAACATGTCACAACTGCAAAACGTTTCAGGACATCACATGTTATCAGTTGGGTTGTTTGTTTTCACAATGTTTCATATCATCTCTCAAGCCATGATGGTCATCAAGCGCTTTTTGTAGCGCATAAAGAGAAACGCCGTCCGCCATATCTTTGCTGAGTTCCCACACTTCATCTGCACGTTCACAAACCACCATCAAAAAGTCCTTGCTGACCTGGCTTCCGATGTATATGTTGACCCGGCGCTGCTCACATACATTCCCCACAGAGCATGATGGAGCAGTAACCAAAACATTATGCATCTGATCATTGATCCGCACTAAGGTCTTTACGTTGGAGAAAGCTCGGCTCTTTCCAAGTTGGACATTGAGCTCGGATGCACCAACTTCCGTTTGACCACCTTGCATGGCCATATGGTTGTACCTCAAAGCTCCAGCGCTTCAGACAGGTTGAATTCATCGAACAAGCCCATGCAAGCAGCTGGATACAAGTGGTAAATGCTTGCAGATCGCGCTACAAAGGTTCTATGATGTTCAATGCTTGAATATCCTTAATCCATCTTCATCCTATGGTCGATTTTGAAGCCGTGGGATTCTGACCGAACAGGTTCGCTTTTGCATGATCTGATGTCAAACACACAAAACCACTGCTGACAGGCGACAGCTCGACATGTGATGGGAACTCCTCAAGCACCTGGCAACTCGTTGCAAGATTGAAACGGGATTGGCTGATTTCTTCTCTTCTAGCAACAGCGTCCATTGAAAAAGGGTCAACAGTTGTACAAATCACAAAGCCCTGCCATGCATCACCTTCCCTGATCTTCCGTCCCAGGGGATCTTGGGATGCCTGTTGAAAGACCTCTTGTGTCAGTGCCAAGGCGATGCAGCGAGTAGATGCACGAGTTCGATTGGGATAGGTACCTTGACAGGAACAAACCTGGCACCCTTGGGACCTAGCACCCTTCCATGTCATGAATCAAATTGGTCAAATCAGTCAAATCCTGCTGTATCAGAGGCCCTCAATTTGGTTCTGTGGCTAAGAGCACACGATTCAAATTATCCAAAATATATTAGGCAAAACTATTTGCAGCCAATCCCAGCCAAGTTCTGTTCAAAATGAAGATGAGCAACGTGCGACACCGAGAAGAACTGATTCCTTGGAGAAAGCTGCAGGAGACGCGGTCACATCATATCATGAACTGGACCAGCTGGCTCTATCCAAGTTGTGTTGAGTCATCTTTCTCAAACATGCTCACCTTCTTATTGTGACTATGCATCCAACTGGAGTATCGTATCAAAACATCACCTGAAGTGCAATCGACGACTCGTGCACCTTCTGTGACTGCAACATGGTTTCTTTTATACTATACACGCCTGACCATGAGTTTGACTCAGTTCTCGTAGTGGATGGTATTTGAAATCACCCTTTCGAACAGACTTTGTAGTGTAGAATCATCAACAACAAACCAATCACACCTTGCCTTGATAAAGAAAACCTGCCAAAATTATTTCGTTTGAAGCAAAATAGGAAGTTTGCGCATATAAACATCAAGTTTTGAGTTCGAAGAAGCATTCCCACACTGATCTGTTTGAAGCAACATCGCATCTCTGCAACAAAAGTCAACCAAAAAACAATATTTGTACATAATAAGATCATAATAAGGATACTCACAATATGATAAATAATATGTTGGACGTATCTTCACAACTTCAATTTTCTGAAAGGAACAAATGGCACTGCCTCGCCACCAAGGCACTCCAAAAACACTACCAACCTTCAAAGGCAACGCCTTACCTCAGAACGACGGGAAGATGGCCAAGTGTTTGTAGATGTTTGCAGATACATTGATTTACCTGCATTCACCGCATTCACTATCATCCAGTTCAAATTATGAATATGATCTTGAACTCTAGACCACGATGACATAAATCACACTTCACCATCAAGAATAACTGCCCTTCCGCCCTGGAGAAAGCTTAGTGCACATGGTTGCTGACCAGTACTGGCACTTTCTTGAACAAGACTCCATGGACCAATTAGCAGTGCAGCGCTTCTTTCTGGAAAAAGCCAAGTTGGAGGCTATAAAGGAACAACATTAAACAACAAACAACTACAAATCCCAGGAGTTTCTATTCGCAGCACTTGATTTTGACACTGAAACAGCACCAGTTTCAGCTAAGTTGCCGTGACATAATCCATCACCCTCGTTTTCGGCCTCGCCTTCCACCAGCACGAACCTGTCACAAGAGTTCAGGTACAGGGTTGAGGTGGCAGTGGATTCTCTGCCCATCTTATCTTTGAACTTGTGGAAGTAAATCATGTTCAATGATGCTTGTATCAACTTGGTGAATCTCCCCTCAGGTTTTTGATGCTGCAGGTTTTCAAGTGTTTATGCAGGTCTTGATCTTTCACAGCTTCACCCTCACAGTCTCCAGCACAAAGTGTAGCATCTATTTAGCTGTTTCTAATGACTGACGTTATCCGCCAGCTGTTCTCCAATGGCATAGATGTTGAGTGTGCATTTTCTGACTGTTTCCTATCTTTCAATTTTGCGGATATTCAGTTGGCATGTGTGAAGATCTGACCGGCAGCCCAAACTGCTACATGAGGCGTCCGAGCTGCATTCGATCCCCATCTTGGCCAGCTTCCTGGGAAATCAGCCGTTTCATTTCATGAAACCCATGCTTGGTGATGCTTGCTTGCTGCTTGCTTGCAACAACAACAACAACAACAACAACAACAACAACAACAAAACTCATCACTCCTTCCGCACCATACTACCGTGTACCCATCCTTACAGCAGGTTTTGTTCCAAGCTGCTGTGATCACGGCCCCGGGCTCATAGATCCTGGCGTCGATGCGCTTCCGCAACTGATCCGCAAAGTCATCGGCAGCGACCTGCGCATCGCTGATGCCACGGGCTGAAGTGGGGGATTCATGCTGCAAATCCACCAATTGGGATCCAGAAAAAAATATGGAAAAAAGCTCCTCTGTTGGCAAGTGTTGCTGCTTCATGACCCCCATGCCTGGATGACTGTAGAGAGGACCAAAGCTCCACCAGGATCTCCTGCAAATTAACAGTTCTGAGACGAAAAAAACATCTCTAAAAAGGGAGCACTTCAGATATCTTCCTTAGCAGTTTCTCCATCCAGTCCTCTTCCAAAGCCCATGTGTTGCTCAGCTTTCCGAGCAATCTCATTGACGATCCGCTGCATGATGAAGTCTCGCTCTGTTGGACACTCCTGCCAGTGAAATCATTAAAATAACTGAATCATGAGTGACCCTTGGCCACCTTCCAGGTGCAAATGCACAAGCGACTCAAGAAATCGAAAGATTCCAACGACTATACTGTAAAAATAATGAAGATTGATAGACATATTCAATCTCCTCTTGATTACAATAATGTCATGGCCTGTAGAAGAAGCCACTTTGAACCATTGCCACAGGGATATTAAGTGAGTGAATGGTATTCCAATTGCCAGGACAGATCACTCTCCCACCTCTGACATGGAATACAATTGAACAAGTGCATCCCTTGGTTGTCAGCCCTGAATCGACTTTGTTCTACCGCTTGCTCGTGTTCTGAGGAAACACAACCCCAACACGAATTTGAAGAGAAAAACATTTTAACTAGTTCTCCATCACCTATCCACTCGTACCCGTGGGGCTCCAAGACAACGCGATCAAAAATGTCAGCAGTCCTAGGTGAGTGTCAGGAGATGCAAAGGTATCAAGTATCTCATGAAAAAATCTGGTAAAGACTCGATTGATTCTGAAAAATATATACAGCAGATATGCTAGTCGAGCTGGGGCTTCATTCCTCTTCCAGGCATCATGAATGACAAATGAAATGCGACCCTTGACTGGGCTCAGCATGCGCTACACTATCTTAAGAAACAACAAATAAATGAAAATAAATAAACAAATAGAAAAATAAATAAATAAATGAACAAACAAAAAGATAAACAAATAAATAGAGTGGACTTTTCTCCTTAGCAGCTCTCAGTAGCCTACATTGATTTACACTGGACATCAGTGTTTGCTTGTCGAGCATCATGATCTGCACCTCACAGTTGCCTTGTGGCTGCAAACGGCCCTCCAGAGGTGGTAGTCCAAAGAGTAGTTGCCTGAGATTGCTGCATAAACCATCCAACCTGTCATAAGCACTAAGTTTAATGTAACAAAACCATGAGCAACACCTGTGACATCCTGCTAGAATGTTTTAGTAATATAGAACTTCTCCCATCTTGCTGTTGTCAACGTATATCCAAGACAGTAATCAGGATGTCGAGATGCTCATTGAAACAGGTGCCCTCGGTGAAGACCAGTTCTCCCTTGTCAGGAGTCACCACTCGCATCCTCAGGATGTTGTGGTGGAAAGCTGATGTTTCTCATGGCAGGGAATCCTAATCCCTACCAGTGTTTGGATCTCAGCCTGAAGATCAAATTCAAATCAGGTGAATTGGCACATCCAGTTCTTTTGATGTGGTTCTTGGGCCTGGATGCAGTTTTTCTTCCCGACAGTTCACCCATGGAACACCCGTGCCCAGTTGGCCATGGATGCCAAGAAACTCACCACGCAAGACGAGGATTGCAGCCTGCTCTGGTAACCTCGGTGCCAGGTGCGGTGGACAAAATGCCTTGAGAATCCGATCCGTGTCTATGCCACCGGCAGGTTCAAGGATTGTCATTCTATAAAAGTCCATTCGAAGGTATATGATTGAACAATCAGTAACAATCGAAAACATCTCAAGTACACATTGCAAGGTGTTCTCTTGAGTGTGGCTGCCAAGTCGTTTGGAATTATAATGGAATTATATAATTCCAATCATATCCAGGTAGTAGCGAACAACTGGCAGAAAGCTCGGGAATTTCCCAATCACTGAATAGACTGTCAAGAAGCTGTTCGCCATTAAAGGTGGACCAATGACCCTTGGCGGTGATGTGTTTCCTCACGGCCGAGGGAAACGACAAATGTCAAACATGCTGAGATGCTGATCCCATTCGCAACAGAGAAGTGCTTTGAGGACATCCTTGGTAATTCCTGTGTGTTGCTGACGCCATGGGCTTTTCATGATTTCCTTGGAGCACTTTGAGTTGCAAAAACAAAGTGGAAGAACATCTGGGCATCAGTTTCACCACTTGTCAATATGGTACTTGTTCTTTGTTCCTTTTCAAAAAGTTGTGTAAATCCCTGTCAAATGCGGTAGAATGTAGAAAAGTTACAAATCTCCCGGAGCTCCTGGCATAGAGGTTGATCAACGACAACAACTTTTGCGAAGCTCCCTCGAAGAGTGGCCATTGGGTACCTCCCCAGAGCTGCGGCAATGGTGAAGTCGAGAGAGAGCTTCAAGGATCTTTGATTGCTTCTTGGGGTTGTTGATATTTGCTTCTGGATACGGCAATTCATCACAGAATACAATAGCGTCAGCATCTCTCATATCAAGTATTTGTTTGCGTGCACGAACAGCATCCTATTTCAAGCATTGAGTGAAGCTGTTCGGCTGGGGCTCTTCCATGAAAAATGGGGCTTTGTGTTCCTACAGGCTGACTTGTGGGTCGGGACCGCTGTGACAGCAAGGGCACTGGCCACCACAACTCCATGCTGGCGTCCGATCTTTTGGAAATGCTCCTGCTCCTGTGAAGGGATTCATCACCATGGACAAATGAGTAGCGTTACTTCGGGGCGAGACGGTAGTCCATGAACCAATAGCTTTCATCCGTTTTTGAGGCCCATTCCAACAATCTCCAGTACAAAGTCCTCTGGGTGATCCTCTAAGGCAGCAATGAATGCAGCCCGTGGCATTTCAAGCACGATGCAAATCTCCTGAGGATGGGATGGATGGGAAATATCCTCAACCGGTGACCAAGTGACTCGGCCCACCCTTCCCCCACCTTAGCTCGCACTACAGCACTTCGGCGTTTCACAAAACCCAAGATTGCCAACTCACCGAAGCTCTCCCCGGAATGAACCTGGAGAATCTGTCAGGGATTTGTCAGGGATTGGTGGTTAATGTACGGGTCTAGAAAGATGAGTAGATATCAACTCCAAGGTGTAAACAATCATGTTAAAGCTGCGCAAAACTCACTGACCTTTCCTAACATAATATCTTGAACATCAAGCAGTATCAGCTAAAAACTCCAAAGTCCATGTGGGTGGGTCAACACAACAAGCCCCCTCTCACTACAACGGGTGCTGTTGTGAAAACTTTGATGAGAGTACCAACAGTGGAATGCAATAATTTAGGGATCACATGCAAACAAAGGTGGCACTTTGCTACAATATCCCTCTCTTCCGGTACTCACTGATTGCCACAACGTTTCTCTGCTCTCCATTCATGATTTCTATACCCTTCTACAATGGTTGAGTATATTATGTATACTAAGGTTTCCTTACAAGAAGTTTCCCACAACTTTTCTATTCCCATTTTTCAGATGGTATTTCCCTGCAGGCAAGCATGCCTCTTTGACAAAGCGATGATTGACATAGATTTCAGCAGATCCACCTTTGATAATGTACCTGCAGTACAATTGTGCATGCTGACAGTTTCTGTCACGCTGCCAGCTGCCAATGGATTCGTGCGAGACTAGAATTTTGATTTGTGGGTATCCAAATTTTGCAGAGACCCGAGTAAGCTCCTGGTTAAGTGGATCTGGACACCACACACAACCGCAAAAGTGCTGAAAGTATATGTTGCCAACACTTTGTTCAATGACTTGAGCAAGTTGTGTCCTTCTGAATGCACATGAGACTTTAATAGAAGTCCATGTTTCGAACAAAATGTCGGCAAATAGGCCAATGATTTGCAGCAAGCGGCATTGATCCACTGTCAACAGCACCCTGAACTGTGATGGTCTGTCCGATCTTGTAGGTCACAGTCCGAATACAGCCTAACACATGCTCACAGTTGACTCCATCTTAAAAATAGCTCACATCTGCCATCACTGTACAAATTTAGAAGTTCCATTAATTCAATCAAAATAGCAAAAAGATGCAAAAAGAAAATCATAGAGAAAATTGCCCAACATTTGCAAAGATATCGATAAAAAGACTCCAAACAGGTTCATCACGGCCTGCAATGGCTTGCAGGAATCCTGGACCGCAGCCCTGCAGAATACCTCAGTTGGCTCGAGAGAGGTGAAAATGCTACAGTCGACTTCAGCACATTAGACCAGTCTTGCATTATATCATTTCTAAAACCTCCTGTGAGAATATGAAAATAGACTAAAATTTATGTATTACGTTGAAATATTTTGTTGTGTATGCGTATCATGTATGTATGATATCTAGGAAGGTATAGGAATTGTATGGATTTGCATTCAACCTGATTTCCAACCACCATAGAGGTCACACATTGAAGTTGTCCAGGTCCAAGCTCCCATTTTCAGACAAGCCACTAAGGCTGGCTGCATCATGCTCCCGCCGAGCATTGCCACCATCGGTCTTGTTGGTTTCCTGATGGTGGGTTAGGTGCACTCCACATGGACTATTTCTTCGACTTTGATATTTCCTATCTTCCACCCGATCAGTTGGTAGTTTGGAATCCTGGAGTGTTCTGGAATTCCCAGACTCTAAAAGGCTTATGATTTGAAAAAGAATCCTTGAAAAAGTTCAAAGTTGTGATGCAACAAAAATTGACCACAGCCCCCCGGACCCACTCTCCCACTCGCACAGTGACCTTCACCAAGCGGAAACGTTGCTGCTCCGAAGGGTAGTTCTCCAGAACTCCATTGAAAGATTGCCTGGCCGATCGTGTATTCAACAAGAGGGATGGGAGCTGTCCCATTGCGGCATATAAATCATGCACATGCATGTTCTGACAATACTTCAATAGTGAGGTATATAATAGATGGATGTTGTATATTGTGCCCGGCAAACATTTGACCATATTTTGCTTGCATGTCATAATACCGTCATGACTTGTGACATACATATGGAAAACGTGTACGTATGTATACATTTCCAACTTGTGGCATGCACAGTGTGTGTGCATATGATGTAGTGGTGTGCATAATCTACACAAACAGACAGTAATATATTCTAGGCTCTGAAACGCATCGCAACACACCACACCACCGTTCACCGCCTGGGGATGAAAAGCAACAAGGCCAAAGGAGTGGCAATGCGGAAGCTGGCGTCAGGCCAATTGGACTGCATGTTGAAAAACCTGAGGCCAAAGATCCAGTGGATGCCACGGCCAATGGATCACACGCCATGAAGCCTTTTCATATACACTCTAAATGTGCCGACCCCATATATCACACAGATAGAAAACTGTTGGCAGGAAAAGAACACGCTTGACTACACTCATCTGAACCCGTGGATCTCTTCACCATCCCCAATCCCCACCTGCGTTCACCCAGGACCGTGCCGACGTCGCACCAGCCACAGTGCTTGACCACGCCACCTGGCTTAAATATGACCAACAGCCATTTGCAGATTTTAAATGTCTATTTTCTATCCAATCTGAAGAACTAGATAGTGCTGGATTCGATTTACTTCGTGAGTTCAGCATGACAGCTTCATTGGAATCAGCAAGCTGATGATTCGATTCAAATGTCAATGTCCTGACATCGTTTCTGTTTGCAACTTCAACTTCAGATCGCTGTGAAGTTGAAATGGACCTTGACGAGATTCGACTCTGCAGCGACCGAACTCGATGACGCGCAACGTATCATCCATGACGCCCTCCTGATGTTCAACTCTAAGAGAATTGACAAATTCGTTGATGGTTTGCAGTACTAAAATACTGCAGTGGTCTGTATGTTGGATTATTCATAGATTTATAGACAGCTTCAGATTTGGAGTTGTGGACATGTAACCTTTGGGATTTACAACCTGCTTACCTGGATGATCTTTTCGCTTAGACCTCTCGGTAAACGCAAATAAAGAGCTAGCATCGTGTACCTGAACCTATTTGCCACTTATCTCCTGCAATGTGGCGAATCGCAAAATGTATCCTTCCTTCCGTTTGAGACGAAGCGTTGTAATCCCTTTAACCTTCCCTCATGCTGATACTAAGCAGGTCCTCGCGGCAGGCGTCGCCCGCAAAGAAGACCTCCGGCAGTCAGGCATGTCAGTGAAAAACAAATATCTTCGCTCTTCAAATTGGTTATTTGGTTTATAGTAAAGTGATGCAAATAGTTCAGCTTGGACTAATTCTCTTTTTGACGGGTAGATAGGTCCTTCAAAATTATCTATCTCTCTATTGTTCAAAAAAACATTTCAAAGAACAATCGTGCCATGCCGTTGGGGGAATGAATGGGGGAGAAACTGACCACGCCTTGCGTTCTGAAACGCTGGCCACTGCTCGCAAAAATGGAAGGTCACAAGAAGCAAAGATCTGCATTCCCTGTGCAAACAGTGGCGTGGCTGTCCGATAGGAATAAATCAACTTTTCAGCTGTTTCTTTTGAGAAACACAAGGAGTTCAATTCATGGTTGAATTGGATTGACAATCTATATTCAACTTCGAAACTTGATTTTGATATTGGAAAATGATGTCATAAAAATTCACTGATCTTGACTATATACAAATCTTGAGTTGATAAGTTTCTGATTGGCAAGATAAACACCTTTTTCGAATCCTAGAGTTCTCCACAGTAATTGCGACCTCCCTAACCTCCCTGCTCCCTGTGCCTTCAACGCTTGAGCTGGTCGTGGCAGGGAGCCTTGCAGCTGCATCACCTCATCAGGGATCCTCTCAAGGGTTATTTGGTTATTTTTGTTGGGTTGTTTCTTTTTGGCTGTTTTTTTTGGTGATTGTTTGATGATTTTTGGTGATTTTTGTTGGATGATGTTTTTGTGTCTGATGTTTTTCTGAATGTAACCGCAACTAATGCAGCTAAAGGAACAATTTCTCGCAAGCGACCCATGAAGCCTTGGGCATTGCAGGGATGACTGACATGTATCTGTATTGGATACAGCTTACCCGGGAGCCCCAAATCTCTGCTCCAATCTCTGAGGTTGAAAAGCATACACCATCTAAATTTCGCCCCATTGGACCATTGAATTCAATGAGGACTTGATATGCCCCAGATCCCAGCAACCAAATCTTTGCGGCGAGTAGCTTCCAGTGATACCAGGGTACAGTGCAAGGGCGTCAAGGATCACCTGATGAGTGACGATCTGAGGTATCTGTGATACACCAAACACCAAAAATTTTGGAGTTACATTCCTTGCACTTGCTGAAAGTACAGAATGCTGCTCCACAACCGCAAGGCTCACCAAAGCAATCTTCATACATTTTCCGGGGTCCTTCAACACAGAACACATACGCCAAGCTGCAGAGGGAGGGATGGCAATGGCATCTACTTCCGTTCGAGCTCTCACTGTGGCACCACGGGGGACCATGCCGTGCAAGAAGCAAACCTTTGCTGAAAAGATGCGAGAATGCAACAAACCAAGCTCAGCGTGCATCGCCACAAACCTTTTTTCTATCAGGAAAGAGGATGCTAGATAGCATTTTGACTTGTTAGACACTGCAAAACTGCAAAACTCTTTGGAAGTTACTAGATGTGACCTTCAGAATTTCAGCTTTTATCTGATGCAGTGGTCTGTAATTGAAGCAAGCCACGTCTCCCAGCACAGCACCCTCCATCAAGGTGCCAATGAGCTGTGGCACTGCCTCCTCCCCGTTGTAAGCCAACTTCTCAACATCAGCCTTGTGGATACCAAGCAAATGAAGTTTTGCATTGGAATCTCAAGTCTTCTGATTCTTTCAAAGAACAATTGAACTTCAGATTGATAGCAGATACGCATAGAAACACAAACATATTAATATCATGTTAACATTCTTCATATTTCTTCTTGCGACCTGTGTCCACCCACGATTTGACCTTCAGGCTGATTGTTGCCCAATGGCACCTTGCCACTGTTGATGGCTATGAGCCAATCTGCCAGCTCCCCTAAGTCATCTTCTTCAACCTGGAATCGTGCTGCGGTTTCCATATTTGTGAACCAATGAACTACCAGGCTTATGGAGAGAAGTACTGGTGTGGCTTGAGGCCGCCAGAACCGAATCTCTCCATCCAACAGTAACAGCCATGAACCGAGGCACCAAAGTTTCTCTGGGCTGATAATGTTTCCTTTGACAGCCACAGGCAATCAGCCAAATGACCTCTGATGGAACCTCAGATTGATAACAGCCTCCAATGATCACGAACAATAAAATCTTGTAATTCAACTGGACATGCCATCCGCCATCCGTGAAGCACTCAAGTCAACAAAACACACCAACTCATATCTTACTATTCTTACTGTTGCATACGTCTCACAATCACAAAGAGTTGTGCCAGTTGCAGCCAGCAACTCCCGGGAAAATCCCGTGTCTCAAAATGCAAATGAAATGATCCTCAGATTCTCTGAAGCTGAAGGGGGAGATGAAAAATGATGAACGTACTCGAAAATTGGCCACGGGGTGCTACGTTTATCTGATAAAAATAAAATGCTGTTTGACACCTGTCTAGCCATGATAAGGGAGTAAAAGGCACAGTGATACTTTCAAGCAATTCAAGTCACAACTTGATTCTTCGGCGACAAATGAAGCGAGCATACCCAACCGTGCCGAGCTTCTGTAAGCATGGAAAGATTGGAGTGAAACTGGCTCAAGGCTTCGCCTTTGTGCATAATGGGCTCGATGACATCCTCAGGTTTTGTTCACACAAAAACCTCGTGGAATTCTTTTTGGAGCTTTCAAGTTGGATGACATCTTGTGGCCCAGGGGCATGAGATTCAATGGTACGATGAACATCATGAATTTTGTTGGGGTGACCCTGTCAAGATCTTGCAAAAACAATAATTCTGCGGGACATTTCACTCACTCACCGATGGTGTCTGGAGTGCAGTCTGCGAAATGAAATGAAAAGTGGGTGAAGTACTAGTCAATCTGATCGAAATATCATATCTTGCTCTTTATCCCAGTGTCATTACAAAGAATGCATGACTGACTTCATGCTCCACCAACTTTCTTATCAAGATGACAGTGGTGACACGAGCTACACTGGCAGCACTGGAATTAGGCATCTACATAGCTACACGGTTGTACCAGGTGAAATGTGTGCAGCACAAGTGGCCAGGGTCAACATAGCCACCTTGACACTCTGGTCATCAGCTGGCTTGATATCCTCAGATCCGACATCTGCCCCACTCCATCCGCTCAAAAACTGCAAGACGTATCATTCATAGCTGATGCGGTAGGAATTAAGTACGACGATTCAGTGCAAATCATCAAGAGGGCAAACGCAATTTCTGGATTTGGATAGAGAGATATGATATGTCAATGGTCGGTGTTTTGTCCCTTGCCACAAATTGAAACTCTAACCAAAAGAACAGAAAACAACTTAACCTAACAAATCCTAACAGGATTTTTTGGGATGATTTTTGGGTGCTCTAGGCTTCAGAACAGCTTGATCTATACCACCATGACTTCCAAGAGTCCATTCGAAGCCAGCCAGAGAGATTGGTTTGTTTCAGTCCCACGCCACAAGAGATGGGGCAGAGGTTATAGATATTGACGACTTCATCCTGAACATGTATCAACAAAACACCTCCCGGGCTGTCGTGTTCAAAAAGTCTTGAAGATTCACTAAGATAAGCGGCATTGCAGATTCTGGAGAATGCATTATGTCTCCGCTGCATTGCGATTGTGTCAGATGCAACATGATATGGTGTTCACAAAAGTCAGTGCGACACTGGTAACAGTTGGGGAAAAGAAGGAAGAAAAAACGATATACTTGGGGGACATGCAGAAATGGTGCCAAACACCACACCAACCCTGTTACATTACTACATCGTACATGCCGCCACTGACTGGCACGGAGGAGGCCTTTGGACTACCAGATCACTCTTTGGATAAGTTTGAGCAAGATCTTACTGCAAATGGGAGCTGGGGCATGTTGAGGCTATCCTTTGGCAAGATGGCGCTGCATGTTTTACGGAAGTTGCCCATGCAAAAAGGCCCGCTCCAAGCTCCACCCAGGTCCTTAAGGGGCCCTTGCATAGTCTTCACATCGACGCTCATAGGCTCTTCCTGGCATCGGCATGCAAAGTTGTTTGGATTTTTGTTTTCCTGTCTGCAGTCCTACTCCTTTCCAATCCACTGCCACATCCATCCAAAGCCAGATCCGAAGCCAAGGATCCAAATCTTCGCTGTTTTCATTGGTGCCTTTTCCAGCCTATCAGCGCTATCAAAGGCTATCAAAGCCTATCAAAGGCTATGTTGTTTCGGACCTTTCACTATGTTCATGAGCATCTGAAGCATGTACTGTATAAACTCTGTGTAAGGCCGTACAGCCGGGACTGAGATACTGCTGCATTGCATGAGACCATGTCCGCTCCATGACACCTACTGAACCACTAAAGGACCTGTGCTACCTTCAAGGAGAAATGTCTCGTACTAGTTACCAAAGAGTATGAATTCTAAGTTCACCTACATTCCTCTACCGTTCTTCCCACATCTTCAAATTCATTGAAATTCCCATCAACTTTTCAGTACCACGGCTCCAGTGCCTTCGGCTTGAAAGGCTCTGCCAGCTCGTGCAAACCTGTAAAAATCACGGAAAAACCGCACGAAAGAAGCCTTTTGATGGCAAGAACTGACGACATCCGACAATGTCCACGAAATCATGCAAAATCTGAGCTCAGCAAAAAAACGAAAAGAAAGCACTACAAAATCGAATCGACTACATGACTACAAACCGTCACACTGTGCACAATGGCACCTAGCATGCCGGAAACGTTCATCACGCCCCCGGGACCAACATCCGAATCCTGAGCATGCTCACACAGAGGGCCTGCCTGTTGAGCTTTTGCAAAAGGTGTTGAACAGGAGTGATTCAAAAGTCACTGATTATATATTTTGAATAAATGCACATCGCAAATGTTGCAAAAATCCATGCCTTCTAAATTCTAAAAAAAAATAAGCCCAGGTGTTATCCCCGACAGCTTGGGTAACAATGCAAGCAAAGAGAATCTGCAGACACATCTATGTTGCCATCTTTGTTGTTTTTATTCTGCATCTATAAACGGCTCCTAAGGAAAATCAACGCACCATGAACAAGTTACACGTCCGAATCTGCGAAGTTGCCACACTGCCACTTTTGAAGGTGATGTTGAGAAAACGTTGTTTTTTCCACGCGTTTGACACAACTGCTGAAAAGTAAAAAAGTTGCAACGTTTGGGTCACAAGTCATAAGCCTTTTTCCTAAAGTTTCGAAACCTGGCCAGAACCGTTCTGGAACCGTCCCGGTCCCCTGAAACCTGCCCCAAAACCCGTGGTTCGGAACCTGCCCCTGAAACTTCCGGAACCTTCCCGGAACCCGTGTTCGGAACGTGGTTCGGAACCTGCCCCGGAACCTTCCCGGAACCTCCCGGAACCTGCCCCCCGGAAGCCGCCCCGGAACCGCCCCGGAACCGCCCCAGAGCCTATATTGGCAAAGACCCCATAGCTAAAGCTGTTGGGGAATAATATGCTTTTTGCCCATTTGCCTAATTCATCTATGTGACCCATCAGCTCCAAGTGACCGGTGCACAGCCAATACAAACCCTCAAGGTTCCAGATAAAACCACCAGCATTGGGACCTGCCCGGGAAACTTCGGCAAGTTTTCCACTAGTGATGTGCCATGATCATGGCTTCAGCAAGGCCTGGTCAGAGAAAACCACTTCTTCAAGGGCTTCATATCTTCGACATGAAGCCTCGGGCCAAAATGAACAGACCCCAAGTTGTGGCTCTTAAGACCAAGAACCCAAAGGTAAGGCAGTAAGACTCGGTAAGACCTTCAATTTCATGACCATGATCTGCAGAAATATGGAGAAGTTTCGACGTGTCTGTTGGCGCAGAAATTCAGAAACCTGACTGTGGACACCTCTCTCAATGAAATCCATTCCAAGTATTTCCAAATATTGCCAGGAGATGGTCATGATGTTTAACCCCAAACACAGGTGCCAATCGGTTTCTGGGTGGAAGTTTTCCATTGCAAATGCAGTTCAGGTACCTTTTGCGCGACTTGCTGAATCAGTTGCCTTGGGCAATCCTGAAAAATGGGCAGTTCTATCAATGCCTTCTGCAAAATTTCAGCCTGTGGCGGCTGTGACAGTGTGGTGTGGAGAGTTCAAGGGCTGATATGTGACTATATTCTGGCTATGCCGGAAGTTAGTGCTGGTAAGCAAGACAGTTTGTCTTCATTGATCTGCAATTCATCCTGCATCCGTCATCATTGATCTTACAAAAGTTCATCTCATCTTATCTCATTCATGTTCATAGGATCTATTCTTATAATCATATGCACAGTATATGCACAGTACATCTTTGGGAAACTCCACTCGAAGATACCACTCATCTCGGATGATTATCAACTCTGCAGCAATGGGGTTGATTCCTGCAAGGGTTGTGACTCAATTGTGGCTCGACCTGACCAACAGTCCCTGGTGATCGTTTTCAATGGTATCATAAGAACCGACCTCACATGTTGTTCAGCCTCAGTCTCAACAGCATCTAGCTACTGCTAGATTCAAAAACCACCCATACCACTCCATAGTTTTCCAGCTCTCACCCTATCCCGTTTCTTGTCGTCCCGTGCCAGCCTCCTCATCATTTATGGTTTCGTCTCCCATGGCAAAAAGAAAAACGTCTGGCTGCTCTTCACCAGACACTGAAGGTTGAGACGAGAAGTCCGACCACAAAAACCAATGGAGTGTTCGGTGGGGCTGCAGCTTTGTGAAAAATCAAAGGAAAATAATGGAAATAAATACCACATGTATACCCATATTCTACACATTGAAATACACCATCTGATCAAACCGAGGATGAACCATGTTTGAAAGGAAGTTGGGGCGCCAAGGCTTTGAATTAAACCTCTGATCAACTGGGCGTCCAGAAGCCCAACGGCACTGAACATGCAGTGTTCTCATCAAACGACTTGGCATTGAAGATGCTGGTATATGAAGCAAAAAATAAACAATGGAATCAAAATCTGCAAATGATCGCAGATTGTATCCCTTGCAACTGGGGTCATTGGAATTGGAAAAAGTAACTTCGGGAAAAGCCAACAACGTCCATCTCTATCAATTTGTTGAGACTGCTTTTTGTGTCAATAGCATCAGAAAATTCGGCGCCAGTGCAGCCAGAGGGTCTCCAGCAAGAAAAACATCCCCAGGCGTTTCTTGATAGGCTCAGGCTCAGCCAAAATGATTTGGGGAATGTGGGAATTGAAATTGAAGGCACAGATTCACAGCATTTGGTTAAGGAAAGGGATTGATTCATATCCAAGAATGATAAACAAGAAACACCCTGAATCCGGCTGGAGCAAGGATTAAGATGAGCGCTCTGCTCATCCTTGGGCACCATTCGGTGGATTCTGAAGTCTGTGTGATCATAAAAACATCATGCATGCTGCATATGGCAACAACCACCCCAACACTGACCCTTTGCAACACTCAAGTGCTTGTGAATCGCCATAGGCTGTCGTGGTTCTCTCAGACAAGAACCCCCCTAGTACATCATAGAATGTTAAGGTGCCCCGTCAATCCCGTCCGAACGACAGGTTGACTCAGGACGGCTAAAGACATGGAAGAAATGCAAATGAGCCAAATGTGTACTAATACTTAATACATCCTAATACACTAAGTAAAAAAATATGACATCCTACACTAATAACAAATAACATGTACAATGTATGTACTCCATGTCAGTATTCCATCAAGATCATTCTAATATATTCTATATCAACATACCAAAGGACTTCAATTTTGATCGCCTCAGAAGCCGAAAAGGAGCTCGAGTTCCGTGACGCTCACGAGTCCTCGGAGTCCTCTGGTCGCCTACCGCAAAATCCCTATAGGATTCGTAGGTCAGGTGGTATTCACATGTATGTTTGCACTGAAGGCATTATGATTGTGTATAAATTACATGATGATATATGTATATGGTTTACCAAATATGTATCCATAGGCTAGCAACCAACCATCGGCCAACCATCAATCAATCAGTCAATCAATCCGCCGTTGTTCGTTCGTTCGTTTGTTCGTTCCTTCCCTCACATTATCCCACTTATTCAATCCATGTCATTCCCATAGTATATCATAGCAATGTATGATTCTCGGTTTCAGCACTTAATATTGATTTGAACCCACAGGAATAAACAGTGAATGCGAGCAGTTTGGTGGTGTCTAGTATGAATACGGCTTGAACTGGGTACAGTTCTGACAAGACCCTTTTTGGCGAGCTCAATTCACTCTAGCGAGTGGAAACTTTCCACAATGAATTGATCTCCTCTGCTGGCCCATCTTAAGAATCGATCTGCTTTTGTAATCCTATACTTGTCCCACACCAGCAATGAACCCGCAACGTGCCTGGGCACTCTCACTTCTCATTGCCACGGAGTGCGCTCTGGGCGGTGGGAAAAGATAGGTAGAACGGTAGAACGCTGTCCGCGGTCTCCAGCGGTACTGATGAGGAACTCTTGCGCAGATTGACATGAGAGTTTTCAAAACTTCAAATGGTCTCAGTATGTTTGCAGTGTCCCTGAGATGGTTGTCCGCAAACGTTCATTGAGATGCAGAAGAATGAACAATCTACTACTCCCAGGGGTGAGGGCAGCACCTTATGATGTTCAAGTGTTCAACCCTTCACAATCGTTACCCAATGCGCCAAGAGCGGTCAAGAGGCCAAGATCATGGTCCAGGCCAAGCTGATTCCATGATTCAATGGCAAACGCATCCAAATGGGCACCTGTAGGACATGGATGCTGAGCTGGAAGTCTTGCCCTGGTTTTTGCCGTGTTTTGCAAGGGTCTTACAAGTGCTTAGCTTTCCAGGTAATTACGGCCTGCGCTGAATGCACCAAACAACCAAAGACACCAGGATTCCCCACTGCGTAGATGATCAGGTCAAATGGGACCTCGGTCATTTCCGGGGATGAGCTGTCGCCATGCAATAGGGAAGTGATTTGTCAGGTGGGAATACGTATAGTCATGATGCAGGGGGGGGTTGATCAATTGGTTGAACCAGCTGTGAAGCAATTCGAGCATCACTTCAAGCCTTCCTGAACAGGTAGTAGCGAATAGGACTGTCTGTAATATCTGGGCAGCTGATAGTGATTAAGAAATTGGCGTGCAGTCGTCAAGGTCAGAGTGGTGTATTACTAGGTACCGGTGTGCTGACCGAAATGCCTCATTCCCAAGTCGTAGTCGAGACACCCAAAGAGACCACATGTACAGATTGTCCTGGACAGCGTTCCTCGGAAAAAGATAGGCATTGAGGGACTATTTGAAGCACCATTGGGGCAAAGCCACACGAAGTCACAAATGGTCAGATCGAAAGCTCCCTGCCGTCTTTGACACTAGCAGGTTCTCTCTCATGTCTCTCGACAAGTTCTGGCTGCATTGGCTATCTTTCCCATGACTTAATTCACAACATCATATCACAGCTTTAGCTAAGTGGCTTCCAGTACTTCTTGAGAGCTCTAGCAACCAGTGGATCTTCCGAGGTCGCACCTTGACACACAAAAAGCACAATTGAATTCAGAAGTCAATGGGTTGGTGTGTCTAGGGATGTCAAGGGTCCAAGACTTGATAAAGGCTTCCGGCTTCCGTCAACAGCTGTATACCCTCGACAGGAGGTGCTCCATACCGAAAGCTGCCCAGGAACTCGGAGCTTTATCTGCAGCGACGGTATTAATGCATTCCTCCCAGACAGTGCAGATGGTTTGGATCGAAGTGGTTGGGATAGCTAACAAGTATCGTTGCAAGTTGCAACTACAAGTATCCAAAGATTAGTACGCGAAAACGACCGCAACCATTGCTTCAAATCGAGATTCATTCAGTCTTCCTGACCCCAGCAACAGTTCCCAGCCACGAACGGACATGCCAAGGAAGTCAATGGTTCATGCAGTTCAAAAGCTTGTGAATTGAGCAGTCAGCACAAATGTATCACCACTGCCAGTGTCCCAGTATATCACTAGAACCTCTCACAGTCCAAACTCCAAGAAATAACCAACAAAGGACAAGGACAAGAACGTGGCAAAGAAATCAAACTTCCGGGTGCCTTGATGACGTAGAAGACAGGGAAGTAGCAGAAAGTGTAGTGAACAAAATTGTCAAGAGCAGTCTGCGCCAGAGCTAGTCAAATCACATCGTCAGGATAAAATCTTGGGGAAACCGGTCATCGATGGTCATGACACTTGCAAACATTCAACATCAGGACTATAGGCTCAAGCCAATTGAGCGGCCTGCTTCACAAGATCGATTTGGCCCGCCCGATCTTTCAGCTTTTCTGCCTTAGAATGCTGGGAGTTTTTCCTTCAAATGTTGGACATGCATGTACATTGGCTGCTCGTTTCTGTCTCCACTTTTAAAGCCATCCCTGCCGCAGCCACTCAGTGCGAGAATCACACGGTGCCCATCTGCCAAGAGACCCATGGAAGATTTGAGAAGCGAATCGCATTTGGGCATAGCCGAGTAAAGACTGTCACATAGATGAACCCTGAGCTGACCCGGATTGCATCTGCAGATGGTTGTGCAAGGTCAGAATTTGACAGATATCAGTGATCCAGTGTCGAACCGTTTCCAATTATCAAACGGACAAGTTTACTGAAACCAAAAAAGGTTGCTACACTTTGAAGGTGCCATGCACACCATTTCATCTGGCCTAGGGCCTATACCTATCAGATGGATTCTGCGGCTGAGCGACATTGGATGATTCCCAGATAGGCAAAGCCGAAGGCTGTGAAAGCGCCATTCCTGCCAAGCCGTTACTGTGGACATTTGTCAAAGTCTCATAGGATATGATCTTTTTATATTTGATTTCTCTATAATTTTTTTTTGAGCATTCATATTCTTGACGATTTTTTTCACCTTGTTACATAGCTCGGAGTCAATTGGCAGCATGCTTCGGCCACGACTCTGTAGATTCACGGACCGAAGTCTGAAGAGGATCTGCCGTTTTGTTTCATCAAACAACCCCACTACAACAGGACAGCTGCTCCTCTCTATCTGTCTGAACCTTTCAGTAAAAAAAAACTGCCAGGGCACGGTCCTCTGCCAATCAATTTTTTCCTTACCTTCTGCTTTCTGCACCTCAATGCACTTCGAATCATCCCAAAAACACCACAGCTTGGAAGATTGACACGGCTACTGTATCTCTCTGAGAAACAAGTTGTTGACTTGCAAGCGCTATATGTTCAACTTCAAAACTCGTCATCATCCAGTCCATCGGAGTTATTTCAAATGACAGAAACTGAGATTTTTTGACCCAACCGATCCGACTGAGGTTTTCGAACAATCAAGTCTGCCACCGAGGTCTTCACCTGGATTTTTTGGGAAAAAAAAACTCTAACTACCAAGGTTCATGGTCTGAACCCCCACATGAATCCAAACAAATGCAGAAAAGATGAAAATGTAGGACTCAACTACATACACCATCAGAGTCTTATGAGGCCAAGTCAAATCGATACAGAAGAACTCTCACTCATCATGATCTTGGACAACATGTAGGTCACGTCAATGTATTTGTTAAAAGTGTATGTCATTTGTATTACAGTAGTTCCTTCTTACTTGTCTAGTTCCAGATTCAGTTTGGACCATCCTGAAAGCGAAATCCAGGACCCACCGTGGCGACGATGACGTTGGTGGCAAAGGGTTGCCGCCGAGGGAAGGTGACGATGGCCCCCCAAAGGCCTTCGTACCTTGTCGGCAGAAGAGTTAAACACCGCAGATTTCCATATTTCTTCCACCCGAAGGACCCGCTTTTTCGGAAAAAAAGCCTTTGTTGCTTGACCGGCATGACAAAAGGTGCTTATTCAAAAGCGCCACAAAAATCATGACGATTCCATGATGTTTCATCTCCTTGGATATCTTGGAATAGAGCCGAGATGTGACTTATTATCAGTTGGTCCTGGGAACGGGAGAACGCTTTCTGCTACTCATCTCAGGGCTCCAAACTCAACTTCCTGTGAGATGCCATCGCCTGGCCAGATTCAGACTCTTTGAAGCTTAAGATCTTTGGAAATCAAGCAACAAAAAGATGATATGAGATGGACATATAAATGAACAAGTATTGAACAGGTAAACTCCCTTGATCTGTTGGATTCTTTCATATAAGTCCTAATTCCTATACAAGTGATTCACATCTCCAAGTCCATCTTCCTGCCTTTGGAAGCGAGTCGGGGTCGGGAGGCCTGACATGAACAACTCTGGGTCTCGAGGTGAAGAAACAAATTGCGACTTGAATTTGCATCGTCTTCCAACAACCAGCTTTTGTCCAGGATCATCTAGAAGTCACCAGGGACTCAAGTTTGATCCGAAAGCTCAAAGATCTGCTTAGAAAATAGGTTCCCTGAAGACGAGGTTAAAGAATGGGCTTTGCAGCTTTGCATAAACATCTCGCTTTGCTAGCTGCCTAGGACCAAGATTCTGAACCTACACTTCAGCTCCAACTGCATGTCAAATACCAACAGGCCGTCATAGGCCGTCATTTCGGTCATTTGGCTCTTTCAACTCTTCGAAGTCAATCTGCGGTGAAGTGTCCCAGCATGTTCCCAGCTGCCTTCTGTCGAGAACGTTGCCATGGGTTTTGACACCTAGGGGGCAGAATTGGTTGCCATCCGACATTGAGATTGATGTTGAAAAATGGAACTGGCCAAGGAACCCTCTGAATTTCACTGTTGAATATATACCTATAGTGCTTCGACCTGGAAGCAACTGTGCACAAACTGGCAACACCCCCACCTGCTTGGAAAACGTTGGCACGCTGCACGCAGCATGACCTTGTGCACGACAAGATCTAAGCCCATCAAAGAGTGCTTCCACTCCAAAAATTGCTGGGCGTTCCAGAAGTGCCAGGACTATGCCAAGATCTATGGATGGATCTTCTCTGCTTGGTGGGAAGAGGTTAGTTCACCTGGCGAAGATTTTACAAGTTCCACGGCATCGTGATAATTGGTGCAGCCGCCAACCCCACACCTAAGAGGTGTTACACCGAAGTTGTGACAAAGGTATCGTTTCTGTCTTGAGAGTGCGATACCTAGTCATGCAGGACATCCAAAGGAAAATTGCTAAGCACATCTGAGACAACCCAAGATGAATGGTGTGATTATCTCCAATGTCAATGTCAGGGAGACCAAAAGAAAACTTACACTTAAGCAGCGCATATCAAATGGCCTCAAAACGAATCAGGATTAAAACAATGTCAACCTCCAAAAACTCTTGAATCTCCCTTCAAGTCTTGTGGAAACCTGGATGGCCGATGACCTGCCTCTTTGAACCCCACGCAGAGGTATCTTTGGACTCCGCTCCTGGCAGAACCGAAGCACAGCGAAGGAACGAACATGTGCATGAGCAGCATGAGTGTTTGCAGGATACTAAGTGCTTGACGTGCTACTTTATACATATTTTGATATCTGTGTATGTGCAATGTGCATTGGCATATATTGGTGGATGCATCTGGCACAGGATATCAAATAGCGTGTGATATCACCACATCACCCCATCATCATCATCATCATCATCATCATCATCATCATCAGCAGCAGCATCATCATCATCATCATCATCATCATCGTCATCATCGTCATCGTCGTCATCGTCATCATCGTCATCATCGTCATCATCGTCATCATTGTCATCATCGTCGCCGTCGGGTCACATATGTCCGAATCTATCGCGTACGGAAATTGATGCCTGTAATCTTACACTTCAATGGCCGGGATCATTACCTTGGAGATCTACATCAATCAGGACCTTCACACGTTGACCTTCATTCCACTGATCCGTTGAAAAGGTCAATGTTATGGATACACTTCACTGTCTCGTCAAACACATTCACATGCAAAGTCTGTCCTGGTGCTTGATCAGTGACGCAGGATCAGAGCCAATGGCCACGTGAATGAATGGCTAGTAGACCAAGCGTCACAGTTTTCTTTCCACCCGTGGCCGATGGGAATTCATTGCAACCTTGAGGACATGATTGCATCTACTGCATGGAGACCTACCGTTCACCTCATTGCAGAACGTGAACTTTTACACAATAGAATCAAAAAAATTATAGTAAACAAAACCGTGAATGACATCAGTTGCCAAGCTAAACACCCCCGTCAGGCCGTTCATTCAATTTTCTCACCTTACTAGTGAGTCGTTGTATTTGTCTCTGATGTGACACAACCTTCGCAAACTCGAGCTGCCACGGATCCCTCAGGATAGAATTCTTCCTGTCTCAGTTGGGAGGTCAAAACGTCTCCACCACCATTGGAAGCCCTTGTCTTGGATCGCTACAATGCTACAATTCACCCACAATTGATCTTTCCCACGTTCAGGATTGCACACTCCCACCCAACAAGGCATGAATAGCACTAACTGGGGTTTGAAGGACTGAAGTCAAAAATTGCGATGATCACGTTGATCCTTGTCTCAAAATATGGCAGAAACATGGTCAAAACTTGTACACAGGCTAAACTTTTGGAAGTGAAACAACATCCAGCAATTTGGTCGTACGGTGTTACTTGGAATCATCTCAGGTGATCTCCCAATCACCACAAGCAGCTCGATCCCACCCGCTTCGCGGTGGCGCGTGAAAGGACTCAGCTTTCGTCACACTGTACTGAAAACAACCCTGGGCCAAGGCTGTCAAGGATTGGACCGCTAATAAATTTAGCAGTCAGCTTAACCAAAAATCATCCATTCAAATTTTCTTTATATACCCTTTGTTACGTTTGTGTGTCTGGTAGCATATTGCCTTGAAACAAAATGTGGCAAACCTCAGCAACAGCTCTGCTCAAGAGCTACAACCTCTAAGTTAGCAAAAAGTCACAAGATAATGCAAAATTAAAGTCAATATAAATACATATATATATATATACATGAAAATTTACATAGACATTAATATGTATATATATATATATACTCTGGGATCGCTGATTCTGGCGGTCACTAGACCGACATCGCTGCAGTGTGCTGGTGAGTTGGCCCATTGCGGGGTTTGTGTGTACTCCTTCAGCGTCAGCTGCATTTTCTAGTTGATTGACTTCGCCGTTGAAGTCGCCAAGCCGTAGCCATGGCCGATCACCCGAGTTGATTGCGCATTGCGATAGTTGTGGAAAGAGTTTGTGCTAACAGGCCTTGGCGCGGTGGAATGTAGGTGGTGCGTAGCATCCACTCTGCAAATTCAATCAGTAGGTGCTGGTACATATCTTCCTCGTATATTGCATTCTGTGTGGAATTTCTCTGCGAATTGCTGCGCCGGTGACCTTGCCGAGCTTGCCTGTAGTAAGTGCTGTAGCCCAAGCTGTGAAATAGTCTGTGAACTGCGTTGAACTCATAGTTTACTCGTTTGAGACATCTCCAAACGCCCGGCTCTCCCCCTGTCTTCACCGTACTGATACGGCAAGTAGACTGGTGCTTGTGGTGTGTTTGCTGGATCACCATCCTCGTCTTCATCTGCCTCATCTTGCTCGCTGCTGCTGTCATCCTGCTAATTGTGTTGTGTTCTTACTGTTATAGCCGGTTGTGCTTGTGACTGATGCGTCTGCATTTTGTACCGCTGAGCACCACACCAGTGAGTTTCTCTTTTGACTTGTTAGGCCATCTATAATTATTTGGCATGATCACTACCCAGTTGTGGTTTCCTGCCGAATAGTCCCTTCTTTTGATTTTTGGCCCTTTGTTGATGGCTAGCTGTTTCAAATATATTTCTGCAAGCGTGCTTTGCTGTGTAGGGTGGTTCGAGTGAACCTTTTTGCATGTCATACTTCGCACTCATCAATGTCAAGGCAAGCCCCGCACCAATCCAGGCCAAAGAGATATATTATGATATATGATCTTCCTTCTGACTGTATTGGTCACATGTTTCAACCTAGGTTTTAAGGTAAGGGATCATTTACTTAGACTTCCGTGCAGCCTCTGCATGCCCTCGCAAATTAAGTGTGACACAAATGTTCGCAGCCTTGTGATCTTAGAACCTTCATTTGTGCGCTGCCAGCAAGACAAGGCGCTCAGATCATCCTTTTGTCGAGAGAAGATAGAAAAAGAAATTCTCATAAACTGGCACACCCATGAGTCGAATGCGGTGTTCGACTGTCAATATACTGGATAATCTGGATGTTTTGCGGCCATGTCTAACTTGTTAAATAGATGCAGCAGAAAGCAGGATTTGCCACGGATTGGGGCATCACAGTAGAAATCATCGATTCACACAAGTAAGGCTTCTTATTGGAGACAAATGGAAGCATTCCAGATGATACGGACTTGGTTCCTATCGGCTACCAGCTGAAATGTATATGGTAGTAGACAGTAGAATGTATAGAATCTTGTCGATTTGTGTACAGAAGAAATAGAGAATTTGGAATAACAAAAACCAATGATATTGTATTAGTGACTAGTCTTGGACAAACTGTTTCTTCTGTGTTTCGTTGTCTTTCAATTGCTGGCAAGCCGTACTCAGTCTCGCTTGTTGTTGTTCACAGTGACTTCCTATCCTTTTATTTCAAGTCAATCTTTCAGCTTGAATTAGTACGAGTGGAAGTCCTGCCACATTATCAGTTCAACGCAAGTGACAAGCTTTCGGACGAAATGACGCAAATGCAGAGCATGATGCATGTCATACATTCAGAGTTGCATTTCTGCTATGCAAACTTCTCTTATGCGGTACAGGGGCATCTAAGCGATGTGAGTCTAGCCAGCCCTGGCCACTTTCTTGAGCTCATGTCAGCATTAAAAAAGTAAAAAAGGTCGAAGTCTGAGCAGTCCTATTCTGCAGAGTGGCATCTCAACAATAGGGCAAAGGCAGAAGCGAGTGCAATGGAAACTGGTTGCAGCTATCCCCATCTCTCATACCTATGTGGCCCATGTAGTTCTGACAATTTTGGGGCTGCCTTTAAGGGATGTTCTTTGATTTGTTGGTGAGAAACATTTCAAGCACCCCATGTTTTAGCCAAGTGGAACTTGCGTCATGCTCTGCTTCATGCCGTTCGCCGGTTCGTGGAAGTATGTACGCCTCGAGTAGGAAAGTCGTCGCCTCGCAACGAACTCCTCTCAGCTCCAATTGGACGGCGAAATTCATCGAAATGAAGTGGCACCCTGAACAGATATGAACAGATATGGTTTCATTCTCCAAAAGCCTGGAATTTCTGAACTTGAATGTCAAATGGATTCAAATGGTGTAAAAGCAAAGTGGATTTCTCAAGGGCCCATGAATGAACACAAGAGACCCTCATCTTAAGTTGCAACGCGCAAGTCTGCTCAGGGTGGACCAGGAACACTGCCCCGCAGAAATCCCGCAGCAGGTTGTCTGACAGATCTTGTTTCTAGCATACAGTTGTGATACCTTTTCTCGGATATTCACTCAAGTCTGAAGAAGGAACAAAGTACAAGTACCCAAAGAATGGCAATTTTTTTGAACCTAAATGTCAGGCTGCAGAGTAGACCTATTCGCCTATTCCTTCCCGCCCTCTCGTTCAGCATGAAAGGGGGGGTTGCCTGAGAAGGGCATCTGTGCTCCGGAACCATGCCACAGAAACTCTATGGAGGTTTTGAGTACGGTGTTTTCACTGTTTCCTGGGGGTTCGGTTTTCGGAGCCATAGCCCTTCTAAGAAACTCGGACATGGAACAGTAAAGTTCTTTTAAAACGAGCAGTATATTTTGGATGATGCCGATTTGATTCGCAGATTCATGTCTATGTCTATTCCCTTGCCCAAAGATGCCAAGTAGATGTGTGGCAAACAATGCACAATATACTGAAACAAATACGATGCGCCGATGTCGCAAAACTAGAACTGCTGCAGCTGCACCGCTGTTGAGGGCTGACAGTGCCTATCACGGCTGGCCCTGGAGGCTAGGCTGAAAATATGCCTGACCCATCGTCGTTCAGAATCTCGACAAGGTTCCTTCTCTCCTGTAAACTTCGCCTAGCAAAGGCGAGAGTTGGAAGCCAAGGCGCCTAAGGCGGAGACTACAGGTCACTACTCCAGCAGGAGAGTCATGCATGTAGGAGACTACTTGTTGAATTTCCAAATGGCTTTGAAAGCTTCCAAATCTCACGATTTCAGGGTTGGGTTTTGCCAACAGCAAAGACAACACATCTCCAACAGCCGTCGGGTGGCACCACTGTCCCACTGCCTCTTTCGTGTGAGACGACCCAGCTGTTCTTGAAAGACATCCGCAAGTTGTTCGTTCATCAGGGCTTGATTCTCCTCCAGAGATGCAAATGTAGCTCACGTTCATTGAAAGGAAAAGATATAAAAGGAGACTTTTTTGGGATACCCTGGAGCGTCACATGAGGCGGCTTTCTGGAGACTCATCATTGATACCAGCCAAGACATCAGGAAATACATTGGAATTCTCTCAAGTTCTCAAGCCCGACTAAAAATCTGCAAGTCCATCCAGGTGAGTTTAGAGTCTTAGTTTGCGGTAGATGAATGTCGCGCTAAAAGAAGTCCAACAGGTCAACAAAAAGAGTATGTTAACTCTTCATTGCTAACGTTTTTTTAGTCGTCTCGGAGAAGTCTTCTGCTTGCAATCCATCTATCCCCATAGTCAACCGTGAGACTCTGAACACTGTGAAGCCAAGAGTCTTCCAGTAAACGAATCTCCTTCTTCAGGGCATACCTGAGTTGCTTTCATTTTGTTCGATTCTCTATCCACTACAATTGCTCCAGAGAAGCCTTATGTTGTATGCCTTCCATGCCTGGTTTGTGCATGGTTGAGTATTCAACTTGCCTATTGCATCTTGCGTTTCTTCTCAATGCAATTCAACCGAAGTTGCGGGGCGTTGGCCTGGTTGGCAACAGTGTCAAATGGTTTCAAACGACTCATCTTTTGGTCCCAAAGTGTCAAGGTACAAATCAACAGAACGAGCAGGTCCATGGAGTTGGAGGCAACGCGTCGAAAACTCCTGCAGGGAAATGTGTGGACACTGGGTGAATCGAATCCGTGTTACCTTCAAGATATTCGATTCTAATCTTAAAAAAATTAACGGATAAACGTAATACCAGGAAGAATGTGGCCATCGTGGGTTGTGAATTCTACTGGAGAATCCACTCACATCTTGCATCATGAGGAAGACTGGGACACATACAACTTCCAGCATGGATGATACAATTCATGTTTACATGAGCAATTTGTCCTTAATATCTCAAATACTATTCCAACTCACAAGCTTTCCCGCACGGAGAAAATGCTTAAGAGCTGCAATTGCACATGGATATCTCATCTTCGCTCAGGCACCCGAGCGCGAGAGCCACGGTCCTCTAAGCTGATGGTGTGATCACCATTCACATCCAAACTGTCAAAGAGTGTCCAGGCCTTGCCAATGGCTTTTTTTCGGCTGCTTAAGTCAGACATTTCTGGTACGGAATTAGCCTTTGAGGTCGTGCTCCCGCTTTTCTTGGTGTCGAGATGAATCAGGACCATCTCATATCAGTGGCTTCAGTGGATGATCCCGGGTCGCTGGGAAGAATGCAGTGTATGTATCATGTGTACATCTAGTAAGTGTGTATTTGTACAATATAGAATCATATATCTTGTGCTTGATACACTGCAGGAATAGCAATCCTGTACTGTATCCTATGGCCCATGGTGGATGGCTCAAAGTGCATATCGTGATCTGTGAGCAAATTTGATGCCAAAAGAAGCGTAGAATGGGGCCAAGAATATGGTTGCATCTATAGGCTGCGCTGGAATCCGTGTAACTAATACGCGTGCATTCCCACCATCCTTCAACAATAAGTACCATCTATGTATTCACATCAAAACCACGGCTGCACCACCCTTTGATCATGCAACTTCCAAATGGACCATGGACGCATCAACCATGGCACAACACTTGACATTCACACTGGTTCTCCACAGATCTAGCTACTACCTACGTGTCTACCCCATCCTGCAAGCACTTTCCAAAGTGCTCGATTTTTTGCGATACATCTGGTCTCCACATACATCACACCACTCCTCGATGATACTATGATAATTTAGATAGCTATACAGGCTATACAGTATGCAGTATACAGTATACGCTATACAAGAATGATGTGTAGCTGCTCCAGGGCACATCAACAGCATTGATTTCGATGGACTGGAAGAATGCTTTCATCTCCTTGGTTGATGGATGGATGACAGCCTTGGTCTAAGCCTCAACAGCAATGTGATTTCAGCTTGCCATACACTTGAATACACTTGCCTGCCAGGTGCGGAAATAGTTGCCAAATCTTACTGAAACTGGCGGGTCTTCTCTGCTTGCAAGAAGATCAGCATCTTTCTCTTCGGTGTTTTTCCACAAGGTGTTGATCAGCGTATGAGTTCAGCGAGTGTTCAAGCACCCATTCTGTGACCCCGTCTGTCGCACAGCCACAATCCCAAAGAATACTGTTGCCAAGTCACGTCATCTTCGAACATGCGTTCAAACTCGATGATCGTAATCCTTAGCCCAACGACTGTGTCATCAAGTTGGGGAAGTAAAACAAAAAAATATTCGCACCAAATCCAAGTCGGTCCTAGCCTCTGCTCATCTGTAGCTTTCGTAAAAGATGACAAGCTAAGCCAGTTGAAGGTTGCCATAGGTTGCCTAACAGGAAAAGCCAAGCATCTGTCCCAAACCTGTTGTGTCCATCTTCTTCCAAATCCTCGAAACTCAAGCTTCAAATGACACCAAATGGCAGATGCGAAATGCATCCAAATTCTCGATCTGATGGGCAAAGTTCCAAAAGGGATCAAAAGGGTGAAATAGAAAGTGAATCAAGGCATCCGACCTCGTTAAGGTCGCTAAGGATAGTTAAGGCATTAAGGAATTGGCAAGTTCAGTGTTACAAAATACACCGGGTGACCATCTGAGTTAAAACGCGGCAACTTGTTCAAACATTCGAAGAGGAGGCATGGCAAACATGAGCACAGTACAGTACATAATGCCACATGTTTTGGATAAAACACACAACTTCATCCAATTTCAACTACATCCAGACCGAGATGATAGGGCCGGGTAGCCTCGTTTGAAACAAGTCTATCGTCACTATCTGATTTTACATCCCAACCTCAAGTACACCCTGGCTGAAGTGTCTTGAGCTGAGACTCTTCTGGACAAGATCCGTGAACTTTTGCTTGTTCTGGATCAGAGTCTCATGGTCCCGCTCACGGGTTTTAATTGCCGAGTTCACGAAGACCCCCGTCATCACATTGAGCACCTGCACAACAATCTATCTGTGCATCTGGTACATCCATCTGCCGGTACATCTATCCGAATCTACCCCTCGATTTATCTGTCCGTGCTTCCATTGACATACTTTCATTTCTTCGAGCCCTTGCTACTTGCTAAGTTGTTTCCCCAAAAATCACGGGCATTTTCTGCCTTTTTTCTGTGGTAGATCCAACAGGAGAAAAAAATCGGTCCAAGGCTGACAAGGCACTGCAAAGCCGCAGAAAGCGATATAAAGGTTGAAAAGCTGCACCCATATCACCCCCACCTGAGAGGGACGACGCCGTTAACGCTGTTAGTCCAAATGAATCGATGCCAAGGTGAAGAAATCCTTTCAGAAGGTATTTGCATTTTGGCATTTATTGAAACAGCTGTATCCATCATCCAACATTCAACTGTAACTTTTGGGCTCAGCGGCTCTTTCCAGTGCATCTGCTGCTTTATCCCAATCAGTACCACCTAGGATCGACCTGGACCCAGCTGTCATTGAAGCAAGGTCTAAGGCATTCTTCGAAGAAAGAACACAACTCTTCACAAACACAAGTGACAAATTTTGCAAAACGATGCCAGTGAAAGTGTTAGACTGATTTCAATTGAAGTTTGGGTTCTGCATACTCCGAGATCCATGGCCTGAACAATGTGCTGACGGACAAATAAACGGTCCCAAAATACTGCCTCGGACTGAAAACATCATGTGGTGAACCAGAATTGTTCCAGGAAAGTTGATGTCGATGACTAACGTACGCAGGTTCAACATGCTGCATCACGCTGGCACTTGTTAATCATGATCCATGCTCAAGAATGATTTGTTCAAAAAGACCCACTCTGGTGGTTTTAATTGCATGGTTTTGCCAGAATTTCTTGTTTGAGCATAGTTGCGTTTGCTCAATGTTGAAACTGGTGGACAAGTGGCTTCAGCACTTCAGATTCACCGTTTTCAAGTTGGAAATCCAGGACCGCATCGGTGAACATGATGCCAAACGAGTACTGAACCTGTGGAACATTGCAGTTCAACAATGACACCGCGCTGTGTTGCAGTCCGTGGCAGGGGCCAAATGTAAAGCTGCATTAGACGGCTCGTCGTTGGCTGAACAATTGGCATTTGAAACTCAACCCTATTCGCTAACCCGCACGTTTCATGAATCGAAATGACTGACTAAATGAGTATTGACACCTTCCCAAAACAAGCCCGCAGTGACGAAAAAAACAATTTGTAGTTTGGTTTGGTGTTCAAACCTCTTCTTGCAATTTGGGTTGTGATCCAAGATCTAGGTTATCTTATGTGTATTTACGTTCCGGCCCACTTAAGCTCCAGCGAGCGTGTGGGCAAAGTTCAGAATAGCTCACGGAACTTACCTGACATTACAGAACTACACTCATGGTCCTGCCAAGAAGCCAAGAATAGCAGGATCAGCGCCCAAAGCAGCTGCCTTGTGGTGTCCTAACGCAAGGTCCGGGCGGCGAATAGATCCCCTGCTGAATTTGAATGGTGAACCATAATACTGTTGTTGCCATTGCTGGAGATGGTTTCCTGTGTCTGACCCGAGCTGCACAAGCTACTGTACTTTATAGCGCCAAACTTGAAGCTCGTACATGTTGTACCCCTCAACATATTGGGCATTCATCTTGAAATATGCTTTACACAAAAGTCAAAACACGCAGTTGAGCTTTTTGGCTGCATGTCAAACGAAGTTCTGCACCACATGCAACCCAGAAAAAAAAACTAATATTGTTGTAGAATCAAGCATGTTCAGACATTGCTTCTTATACAAAGTCCGACAAAAATTAGAGTGTGCACTGAAGAAAAAACAGATTTGCACAGAAAAAAACATACGTGTGGGAAACACAAATGTGCAAGGAAGAAACGAGGGTTGTGTAATGTTGTGTATGTAAACCCGGAGGAATACTGTATTCCTTGCCAACAAGTGAAGAAAAAATATAAGACCCTAAGACTCCAAACAGTCTGAAGATGATTTGCCATTTTTCTTACGATTCCCAAACGATCTTGAAACATTCATCAAGAATTAATGATACGTTTTCAAAAGAAGTCTCGGACCAGCAAAAACACAAATGTCCAAATCATCATTTCTCTATCTGTAACTCCACCTTCCATGTTCCGCCAAGTATCAACCACTGAGAGCACCAAATGTCGCAAAGCGCTCAGAAAACGTACAAGGCGGATTGAACGCACCACTTGAAGCAACCTCCAGGCTTCCCAAGAGTTTCACAAGATCTTGGATATGTCACACCATGCCATATCACACTTTGTGCATCGATTCCGTGTCCAAATCTACCCGTCCCACCTCGTGACCTTGAAGATCCGGATAATGCGAAACTGTGATGCAGAACCCCCACCATCTGCACGGGGCCGAGAAGCCGTCACTGATGCCATGGTTTTGTTTCTTCAAACAATCGCACCGGACCCACTGCACAACTGCAACATTTTGGAACTAGTGTTCCATCTGTCTGGGCAAAGCGTGCAATGCTCATCACCCGTTGCCAATGCGTTTCTTTTCAGCCCTGCCTATTTCAAAAGCTCCCAAACTTATGGCGAGCTCGACCCAAGCTGGAACCACTACCTAGGCATTCGCTTCAATCCCCACTGTATCTTGATTTTTTGAACTTGAGAAATCGACTGTCTTGAGGGATGGAACAGACCCGACCCAAAAAAACATGTTCCTCATGCATCCGTGGCTCGAGTACATCCATCCAGTTCCATCCAGCACCTATCAATTTCGGGTCAGGACCCACCCAAACATCAAAAAAAACGAGAAACTAAAGATCAAACCGACAGGGGGGTCCGGTATAATCTAGCGGTTCTTCCCGCTCCACGGGAGGCCCAAGCGGGACGACCTGGGTTCAATTCCCGGCGTCGCCCTAGGCAGACAGCCGGGCAGCCACTCCAAACCCTGCAGCTAAGGGTAAGTGCTACTAGTAGGGCGCTGTCCGGATCAAACCGACAGCGATCACTGAAATCTGAAAACCAACCCAACCCCTTTATGGATGCCTCCGTTTCAAACTCTTAAGGGGTTAGAGTGTTGGAGGCCTCAGAGTGCACTTACACCTGGCAAAAAGCCTTCGCCCAATCCCTCCTAGAAAGTTTCAGGAACCTGATGGCCTGCAGAGAACCTAGCAAACCTCCCTGTTCACAAAATACTTCTTCAAGCCACGCAACACGGCCAGCGTGTTACTGGGGTGGTCAGAGTGAGAGGAAGTCCAGTATCCCATTTGGGGATGCTTGTGGTCCATACCGGTAAAATAGGACTACTATAGGGTACTGTGTTGGTTCCTACTGCTCAAGTAGTAAGGGCTGCAAGTTGCAAGAATTCGTCGTTTGCTTTCGCTTGTTTTGGCCTCCCTACTCATATAACCATGATTGAGGATGATTAAGGATTGACATGTTGGAACCTAAACCGGCCAGTCCTTAAACCGTAAACGCGTAACCCAGGGATATACCCAGACTACAAAACCCAGCTTTTCTCATCTTTTTGTAACCACCTTTTGAATATCTAGCCATTGTTGCTGCTGTGAACTCAGGCAATATAGGGATATCGGGATAGGGGTATTCCCCAATCAGGCACTTTCCAGGAAATAGCAAGAAATACCGGAAATACCAGTATACATGAAAGTATTTTTCGAAGTTTCAGAAACTTCACCCGACTTTTATAAGGAGAAGTCCTGGGGGGTTCACCAGGCCTGTGCTGCAAAAGTAGGCCACTGGTCCGACGGCACAGATGCGAATGAACATCTCCACGGAGAAGAGAATCGCATATCTGGCAGCTGGTGACGGGAGAGAGCAATTCCCTCACAACTCCTGTTCTGGCTGAAGGTTTCTACAGAGTTGTATCAAAGTGAATGGTTCCGAAATCCAAAGAGCTTGATTCTTTGTTTCAACTCTGTGACTCTGTTCCTTTGAAGCCCAGGAGCATTGAACTGATGAGCAGAAAGGATGTGCGAACAGACATGTCCATGTTTGCGACACTCCACTCCTCAGCACAAGACTAGCATATGTGAGGTGGTTGCTTATGAAGTGAAGCATCATCAAGAAATGCCAGGCCACTTGATACTGAAAATGCCAAAATGATCCAAAATTCACACCAGCCTAATCCAGCGTTGATGCACAAGGTCCACCCTTCTGGCTTGACAACCCCTTCTCTCACATTCTCCCACGTTCATGTTTGAGTTGAAGTTCCAGTTGAACTCCCATGAAGATAGCATTTGTGATGATGACCTCAGAAGTTGAAAGATATCGTCAGGGCGAAGTCATTCTATGTGATCCTAGTGAGTGTGACACATCATGACACATCTATTTCCAGTTCCAAAACCCCATCCTGGTCAGAGTGATAAAAATACTTTGTTTCTTATGTTTTTATGTGTTTTTTCAGTTTTTCCGCACCACCAAAACTTTAGTATACCCACATAAACCAATCAGAACGTCAACGTTCACTGATTTACAGAGCCTTCATCACATCAACATTGCGCACGCTTAATGCAAGGGGCCAGTGCGAAGAATGCATTGAATAAAAGTGATCCAGCCATTTTGTCCTTGGCAAACAGCAGCAAGGAATCTGGGGTCCCGGGGTCACGGCAGCCTTAACCCCAAGGACCGGGATGGGGTGGGCAACAAAAAAAAGCGAGGAACGACCAGCAACCGCCGAAACCGAAACCATACCACCATCACCACTGTCAACTATAAGGACCAGCGATGGGAGCAAAAGCAGCAGGTGCAGCACTTAAGAAACACAACAATAACGACAATAATTACAACAATCTCATCGAACAACATCGAAGATGAGCCTTACAGTCTTAGCTTCAACGACTCAAGGCAAGTTTCACAAATTGAGCTGAGGCTGTGCATCATTGCATGGAGGCGCGACCTCGGACCCGAATCCTGCACAAGTTGGATCTGAACACGGGAAGATGGTAAATTAATCAAAAACATTTGAAGCAGCCAAGTCATGCAAAGTATTACAATCTCAAATCACATCAATTAACTCATACAACTCAGGCAACCTATCTAAATCGTGCTTTCAATGGTCCCGGCAGGCCACCACCTACAGTCCTGGGTGTCCATGACCCGATGTTTTTCTTCCTCCACAACCTCTCCTTTGTCCTGGCGATTGGAAATCAATTGGAAATCTAAAGCCCTGACACTTGCTGCAAAGATCCAAGGATGGAGAGCTGTCAAAGATCAAAATGCTTATGGTACTCTGGAGTTGTGATTGAATTCTATCACCCACCTTGGCAGACAGGTATCTGGACTCTGCAGTTGTAGCTCGTTGGATCCTTGATACAAAGCACTGAAAATCAAAATCAAGTCATCAAGTCATCAAGTCATTCAGCTCAACTTGGGCATTGCAGTTTGCGCTTTGTTGCTTCCACCCAGGCTCTGTTTGAAAGGAGACAGCAGCAATTCCGGCAGCCGCGACGCCTCGGAAAGGAAGTCTAATAAAACTCCCGGTATGATGATATATGTCTTCATACATTACATAGATTTATATAATAATTATAGTGACTTATCTGTATGTATATATCTAAAAGACATTGTTCATCTCATTTGAATGCATAGAATCTAATAGTATGTCATCATTTAAGCACTTTTGGGCCATCATGGAATTGTTTGTTTTGATCAACTTCTCCAGGACTCCAGGCAGATGGAACCTTCAAGGCAACGTGCTCTGGCTGCTCCAATGGACTTGAAGGGCTGGAAGGCTTGCTTCGCTCTTTCTCTCCTCCCTGGACAAAAAAAAGCACCACCAAGGCGTTGGTTGGGAAAGTGGAGGTAACGAGGTAGATTTTTCTTCAAAACGCGACGCGTGGTTGGTCAATTTAAACACCTCGGGTAGGACCAGGCCAATCGAAGAGGAGGAAGGCATCATGTGTTTCCGAAAGCTCCCACTGTTCACACCTGCCAGTGATTGTGAGTTCGGGTCTAACCACTTGGCATCATCGCGGCAGATTTACAGAATGCTGGGTTGCTGAGTCGTCAAGAAGTTGAGATGTCGAAACGGCAGACGAAACGGTCCATTGCTTTGCTCCCGTGCACACAATACATCACAAATACCATATTATGATGCAAGAAAACCATGAGGTATCTTTAGTGCCGGGTGTGTTAGAGTGGAGAGTCCTTGTTTTTCTAAATCAACCACTTCCCCAATTCATCTGTGAATCGAAGATCGTCTCAGCATCAAAACTCGTCACCTGAAGCACCTGATGCAGAGGCCTCAGGCTCAACACAAGCATCACAATGCCCTGATGATTCAACCGGTAACATCCGGTAACCAATATCCACAACAAAAAACATTTAAAAAAAAACGTGTTTTTTCCGGGCATTTCGATGGTTCGATTTTTTTTTAAAGAAATTGCCAAGACACCGCAGGTTGGTGCTCATGCGAAAGTTTGAACTCCAAGCGATGAAGCCAACTGTCCATTTGATGCAACCTGATGTGGGGGGCACTTGGCAAAGGAGTTGAGCCAAAGGACAATAAAATATATGATATATATGTGGGAATTCCAAAGTTGAATCGAAACCTCTTCACTTTTGGATTGAGCGAGTGACCATGTAATGTTGATTGCAAAAATCAATGATACGCCGACAAGATTGGAATTGCGAAAGGAACAGCTCAGACTGCTTACACCGACTTCTACCTGCAAACAGGGCTTCAAATCCAAATATACCGTCGGCCAAGCAACAGCTCTACATGCTGACGTTTCAAAACCTGCAGATGCATGTTGGCAACTGGAGCAAATGTCATTTATGTCCAAGTAATTGTCAATACCGTTCTTTTGCTGCCGTTGCTTGGAACAAAGGCCATTTAAACATAGAGGCACTGAGTCATCCGTGGAGACCAGATTCCATTGAGTTACCCCTTGCGCCTCTTCAATAGATGCAGCACTTTTTGACACCGGCGTAGCATCTTCCGCCATGGCGCAAACCAGCGCAATGCAATGAAAATCTTGCAGATCCTTTCATATTATCTTTGAACCCTTCAAGAGCAGTGATAAACTGCAATAAAATACAAGGAAAGCTCCGGTTGATTACTGTTCATCCTGCTTCGGCATTCGGTCGCGCGAGTTCTTGCACTTTGATCCAAGAATCTCAGACATTCACCCTTTGCTTGCAGAGCTGTTTGAAGCAATTTCCTGTATATATAAGTTCCCCACACAAATTGCCTCCTTCAATAAGGTCAACTCAACAGGCCCAGCTGAACAGCTGGGTGGGCAATCCATTCTCTTCAAAACTCAGAGGGCGGCTAACAAAGATAGGATCTGCTTGATCAACCATCCTTCATGACATTTTTACACCCTCTTTCCTAGATCTTCCTAGATTTCCCTGTGTTTGCCCAAAAAGATTTCCTTTTGGGATTCAATTTTGGTATCATCAATTTTGGGGTATCGCTTTGGCACCTATCCATCAGAACCGTAAACTTCACCAAAACGATCGGGCAATGCTGCAACTGGTATCGTTTCTGTTATCAAGTATCGTTTTTTTCACACTTAAAATGCCTACAGCTTTTCGCTGCTGTTCGTTCTATCCTTCAACAAATGATCGGCGAAGAAACAGTTGAGGCCAGTCTTTTTCCACCAGAATTCGACTGTCCATTCATGGCGGCTGATACACGCTTGCACAGTGAGCCAGGGACCGTGTCCGTGGGGCACCAGGCATCCGAAGGCTCAACAAAAACCTGAGCTGCAAATCATCCGAAAAAAATAACATAAAATGATTAAAATGCAAGCCTCACGCCTTGATTCATCAAGGCATCATCTAAAAGGCTCAACAAAAACATCTGCGATTTGTGGGTCTTTTCTGAGGAGAGGACGTTCAAAACCCAGAAATCCCAAGTTTTGAAGGTCCTCTCCTCAGAAAAGACCCACAAATCGCAGATGTTTTTGTCGGCCATGATGAGATGCAGTTTGATCCTGCCACGCATCCCTTGCACCTGGACAAACAGACAGAAAAATTGTCAGGTTGGAAGGAATCCTTTGTTGGACAGAATTGGATGGTTCTTCAAAATGGCAAATCATTGGAATTTTGTAAAGAATGATTCAATGTACAAAGAAAAATAATACATCCATCCAAGTGCCTGGCAATTCTTTGTGACCTTTTTGGGATGGATAAGTCCCATGTGCACTGGTCCGTCAGGTCTGGTTTGACCTCAATCTCATGTGCGGCTCAGGAGAGACAAACGATAGCCATCTAGCATACAGCCCATGTGACAGCACAAGGCCATGTAATTGAATATACTTAGTGCTCTTGCATCTGTTTAATGAACAGTCTGCTGTGCAACTCTCAACCTAAAACTCGTTCAGAAGTGCTGAAACTCTGAGACGAAGCTACAGACATGGGCCAACACAGTCAAGGCCGTGCCACTATTACGAGTCCGACATGTTTCCTTTTTGGGCACTTTGTCCATTCAAGCTAAAATGCGATACTTGCGATTGATGTTCGACAATAAGTGACTGACTTCTTGCAAGAACTCAAGACCCCAGAGGCTTGCCACCCCAGTCTCCCCAATTAGCGGTGTAGAAAGCGGCAATTCTCACCATAGCTACAGGAACCCCGCTGGTAATCGCGACAACGTCCATCACCTTTGCCTTTGCCTTTGCTCTTGCCCTTGCCTTTGTCATGCATGCTGTAACTACCTCGCGACTCATCGGTCAACATTCCCGGAGATCCAGCTTCTTCAACACACAGTTGGCACAGGCACCAAAGAATGATGGAGATGCGACCTTTTCCATCTCGGTCTTCGTCTGGCAGGGCATTGATCCCATGCTGCCAAATGATATTCCTGAGCTTCCCAATATTGACAAAGAAATTTCATAGTCACAATTAGTCACAATTCATTCATGAGATTCATCACGCCTGAAGCTGGCAACCAATCTCTCTTTTCAACTGATGAATTCCAAGCATCGCATCTCGACCAAAGTAGAACAGCATGCCATTTTTTTGAGGAACATAGAGCAACTCTCCCGTCTTCGCATGACGAAATGCCAATTCGCGAGAAGCACCAAAGGAGATACCAATGGTGCAGTTCTGATTGGCAGCCCTCTGTTCGTTAAATGCTGCCTTGCTGTCGGCTCTGCGGGAGCAACTGTCAACAACCATAGGGACTTGTGACTTGGATTTCTCACAGAGGGGGAACAAATTCACACATTCACCACAAACTACACTTGTTTGCAAGATACTTTTTGCGAGTTTCATGATCAAAAGAAGGCATGAACCTAACTCCAATTGTCTTTGCCGAGCTTCAGAATCATGATGGAATGGCTTCCAATCGGATCCATCCCGGTACCAGTTGAACCGGGTACCACGATTGCCTTCAGCTGCCTTAAAATATTGACCTCATGGCTTCAGGGATCAAAATCCAGTCTTTATTCAAACAAAGATTCCAAATGCTTTGGATAAGTTTTCTATTAGCTTTCAGATAAGGCGCACATGCGCTCCAACACCTTGCAGGGCACCGCAAGTTGACTAGTGCTCTGCAAACTTTCACGGTCTTAGGGCATTTTCTTGGTTTGACCCTGGCCTTGTTGTAGGTTGGGGAACCAGCTGGATTTTGACTCAGCAAATGTGCTCCTTCGTGCCATGAAATCCATTCCGCCTTTCAGAAGACACAGATTTGAAATAGTCCACAACATTGTAGAATGTCAAGGTATAGTCAACTATACAACTAGTCACTTAGTAATTGAATAGTCACTAGCTCACCAACCCAAAGGCTTTTTCAGTGCCTCTTTTCAGAGGTGAAAGAAATTGGATCAAAGTTTTGCATGGCAATACTGTCAAAAATCACGTTCAACCCACATAGATGGGGAGCTTTAGATTCGTCTCACGTTCAAGCCCACACCTTGCGGTCACCGTTCGCTTGACTCTGACGCATCTCCTGAAACCAGCGAGCAGTCTGATCATTTGCAACGTCCAGTTGAAGCCAAAAACTAGCCGAGAAATTCGGATCTTCGAAAGCTTCAAGAGAAAATGATCCTTTGCTAGTCTGAAGGATTCTACATTCCATATGTCTTACCAGCCTTGATGAGGGCGTAGTAAGTATCCCAATCATCTTCAGCGCAAAAGAACTCTGGCACGATAATGATATCATCATGCTTCACCGGTTCAGCATAGCGTATCGAAGTAGGCACCTTGGACATGATACGCATCATACGCAGTCCGGGACTATTCTGGCCTACTTATATTATATTATGTCATCACTGAGGCACTGTGATCACTCGCATAGATGGCCTCGCTGGCCAAGATGTAATTGTCTCGCAGCTGGTGTTTTCCTGTTCTTCTCCATCACCATGGGAGAACTTGCAATTGTCACCATAATTGCAGCGGCCAAAACGGAAATCTCTGCAAGGTCCCTCCTTCGACACATTCGACAGCAACTGGCAAAACATGCAGCAGATTCATGCAGATTCTACAAAAGATGGAAACACTTTTCTTGCACAAGA
>DF243058.1:34721-46067 GCA_000507305.1 Breviolum minutum Mf 1.05b.01 | reverse complement strand
TTGATGTGGTATTGCATCAGAGGTTGCCATGCCCTCACTGTGCTCATGAAATTAGTACACCATGGATTCCTGACAACCGAACTGGTGTCTCTCTCCATCGTGACTTGGAGAACTTTCTGGAACAGTCTGCCCAGGTCCGTGGTGAATCTGAAGAAGAAAGTGAGAATGATCAAGTTATCGAAGATCAAGCAGCTCGTGTGAGGCGATATCAAAACGCCAGTCTCGGAGAAGTCTCCGACCCCGAGTTCTGGCAAGCTTTGAACCATTTCGAAGGTTCTGATTCGGACTGAGGACCACCTTTTACCGGTGTGAATTGCACTCCATGCAATAGGTTTGCATAGCTGGTTGGTGATAGAATTAGTTGTACACATGCATGTTCCCCTTTGCACAATGGTTCAAGGGTGGGACTTGGATCCCATGATGGCTGCGCCTGCAGCTTGGTGAAAAAGCTGCTATCGCGTTTGGTGTGGCAGCGGACTTCGTGTGCTGTTGCTAGAGCTGGGTAAGCTCACAGTTGTTAATATGTTGTTAGTGACCAAAAATAACAATTACTGTAAGTGTTCGAATTGATGACATACATATGGATACACATTCAATTGAACGAGTCGATGAATTGACATTTTTGATTCGATGATTTGGGCTGCAAGGTATGTCAGTCATCTTGTCTGAGGCCCATCTGCAACCATTCTTGAGCACAGCGGTTGGAAAACTCAGGAAATGGTCCTGCGTAGCGTTGACCATCTCCAGCCTTTGATGGTTTGGACCTTCCTGAAGATTTTTTTCAGGTCAACACCGTGGATGGACGCACCCTTGCCCTTTGGGGTCAAAACCCACTCTATTCACAGGCCAAAATCGAGATGATACGTTTGGAAGTTTTTTTGGCTGGTTCAACTTGCTCAATTTTATGTTCAAGTGGAACTGCACATGCTTCAATGGGCAGGCAGTGTCTTCCAGCACACGACTTCATGAATCTTGTCAGAACTGCATGGGGCCGGTTATTTTGTTTGTCCGTTCGTAGCCCTTCGGTACCATTGAGTATGTGAGAATTAGAATGAATCATCGAGGTATCCGTTGAAGGAGAAGGAATTGGAGAAAAAGGCCAGGTCGGGATTTGATTGAAGGTGGAGTTTTCTGGCATAGAAATCTTGGTCATCCAAAAAAAGGCCACCTTCGCTTCTCAGCTCGGGTAGCTGCAAGGGCTGGTAGTCATGGACTTAGTCATTTTGTACGACATCTATGACTTCCAGAAAATTTTGGAAGACAACATAAAAATCTTACTTCTTTCTGATTTAGGCAGAGAGACTTCGATTATAAAAGTGCAAACGTGCGAAGCTCAAACTCCTAGACAATCTAGTTGGGCCACAAAGCTCTCTTTATATGACACATCACTTCCAGTCAGTATTTTTCCTGTCGTTTTGCGGATCTCCCTATAAGGACCTATACAAAACTCAGTTTTTACATTGGAGCCGCAAGCTTATTGGTTGGTTTTGAAGCTTCGCTTCTCACGGTGGAACCACCCAACCCGCTGACCCCTGAGGTTCCTGCAGCTGGCAATGGCACGAATGTCCCGACCGTGCAGGACGATGTCCAATGGCACCTTCCACGAATTGATGGAACAAAATCATCAACGGAACCAAAAAGGACCTCAAAGAAGCCATCCGGGAACTGCTTCAATGGCCTGAAGATCACAGGGTACTTCTCAAAAGGCGGATGCAATTATTGGGACTGATGTTGGAAATTTTGCGTTTGCAATATTCATCGATTCAGTGGTACGCGGATTAATACCTGTTTGCTTGCGATACTCATATGATTCATATGTCACATGTATGCCGTGCCGCAGGCGTTCACAGATTGCCTTAGAGGACCAGGACATCCTTGGTGTGGAAGATCAAGAAGTTCTTCTCGAATGCAAGGAGCAACACGTTGTTTTTTTTTGCACATTTTTCTTTAGCATATAGTAATCATGGTACGGTGGAAAAAGGGTATCTTCCAACATGACAGTTTTCTCTATATAGCACGAGTATTGGCAATCGTTGTGACTGAATGTATGAGTTTTGTGAGAGAGCTTTTTTTTGGGTGATTTTGTGTAAAAAAAAAGGTCCTCATTTTTTCACACGAGTTTCTTGGAAGGAGGAGCGACTCATTGAGGTGCATCAGTTGTGTCAGGGAAATTTTGAAGGTTTTTGGAAAGATTTGGGCAGGTAGGAGGTTAAACAGTTCCACCTGCGTATACCTGCAAAGGTTTTGTTGCAGTTTTTTTTTGGTTGCATTTTGACGACTTAAGAAAGATATGGGTGTTTCCTCAAATGGTGGTACCCCCAAAACACCCCAAAATGATCATTTTTAGTAGGGAAACCCATGGTTGTTGGGTACCACCATTTTTTAGGAAACCCCCCCATATGGTGTCTTCTCTGGACGTTGAAACCTGTCAGGTGCCAATGGCTCATCGAAGAGCACGAGACTTGTTGGCTGCTATGACTGCTTTTGCTGGGACAGATAACTTTGTTGAGGCCCGATTTCACCTGCAGTGAAAAAAGATGTCAGAATTTGTTGAATCGAATCCCTGATAGTTGGAATATCTGTTCAGTTGTTTTTTGTTGAGGGCCTGTCTTCGTGCTTGCAAGCAGTTGCTTGGTTGATTCGGTTCCGACTTCGCATGGTTCCCAAGAGCGGGGGAATTCCCATGGATTTTTGCACCAAGGCGGGAACCCCTCGGCACGAGACTTTGTTAAGAAAGCTCTGGGAACCTGCAAGTGAGGGACTCAGCTGTGGAAGATGGATTCCTAGATGTAAAAAAAACTGGTAAACTTGTAAAACCCATGAGGTTTCAGTGCTTTGCTATGTGGCTATGAAGCATCATTAGAAGGTCTTTGGGCAGCGACAGTGCGGGCACTGTGGGTTTTACGTGATGAGCCCGATGCGGAGATTCTGCATGGTCGCTTTGCGCAATTCGGTTTCCAGCCACGCAAACCGGTGCCATTCTGGATTCCTCGACGGCGGAAACTGGCCCGTGTGGACGTGGAAGAGTTCCTGATACGGAATGAGTTGGGCCCTGCAAAGTGGCGAGAGAATCTACCTGATCCAGGATCAGAGACTGAACCAGAGCATGAAGCACCAGACTTTGAGACTTTCCGAATGCAAAAGTTGCGGGAAGAGCAGGAAAACATGGCTTCCTTGCAAAGCTTCTTGCGTGGAGCATACATGGCTTCGGAACGTCGGCTGAAGAGACCTGCCGCGTTTGGAGCAGCAGCACATCCTTTGATGTCAGAGCCTGAGCTACTAGCAGTCCTTAATGGATTATACGACATTATCTACTGTAACCCCTAAGTCTAAGCCTAAGAAAGTCCAAAATACAAAAAAAAACAGCTTTTCCATTCTTTACTTTACTTCCGATCTCTTCTCAACTGCCGTTGTTCTTCCTGCTGGCGGCTGCTAATTGGCCTGGTGCAGCGGTGCACCTTCTCAGCAGGAGATGGAAGAACATGAAATGAAAGGACAGCTTAAAATCCAAGGGTCAAATACTACTGTATCTCTGGCTTTTTGCTCCCATTTTTCAAATTTTCAGGTTGCATCGGTTGCATGGTTTCAAGTTGCATCGGTTGCATGTTACAACTCAGGTTGCGTAGAGAGGAGCGACGTGGGCAGTTACCTCTTGAATGCACTTTGGAGTTGGAGCCGCTTTTCCCTGGCCATGAGCCTTGGGCTTAGTTGGTAAACGGCAAACTTGGATGTAAGCAATGCAAGTTCTTGTGGTGCAAAGAAACTTCTGAAGATTCAATGAAGCTTTGGATGGATGAGGTCTATGCAGCTCTTCACCAAACCCACCTGCTTCCTGCTGCTTGGTTGCAAGGGCTGAGACAAGGTCAACGACTTACATGAAAACATCTCTAAAGATAACCCTTTTGCATCGAGTGTCCTAGGGTGGATTTCAACTTCACAAATAAACTCTTGAACTTGATTTCAGAAGGGATCGTGATATGAATCCCATATCCACTACATATAAATCGACATAAATCGACCATATCGGGTTCCGAATGTCCGAATCTCCATCTGTTTCCATCTGTTTCCTGAGGCGTTTTTATTCCAATGCAAGGCAGCTCCGAGAGGGCCGTGTGGCCAAAACTCCTGGCCACTTGCAGCCAACCCCAGTGTTTGCAGTGTGGTAGCCCAGCAGCCCAGTTTGGATGTTTAACGAAAGTTGGTTGGAATGGATTGAAATGTTGGATCCTTTCCCAGATATCTTGGTTGAAAGTTTAAAGTTTGGAACTCTGAGGTGGCAATCAGCTGTCCAAATGGTGCCAAGAGGGTAGCTTTTTTGCAAGTTTCAAGAAGTGTTTTTGTTTTTTTTAAATGCTAGTTGGGCCATGTAGTCAATGTGTAGGTGGACGCATGTACATCATACATTGTATATTAATACATATTAATACAGTGCAGAAGAAGAGTAGGCACTCTGGGAGGTTTTATAGTAGATGCGTTGGTCAAGGCCATTTCGTAGTACTGCATGCAGGCTGGAAGAGAGGAGTGGATGCGTCTCAGGCATGAGCTGATGCCTCTTTTGAAGCAAGGACCTGTGATTTTCCTTGCCCAAGCTCGACAGCTTCAACCTCGTCAACTGTCCTCTCAACCAGCCGCAGCAGAATATCAAGCAACAGAAAGCGTTTCGGTATGCATCGGCCAAGGGCCAGAGACAACAGATGCGTCCAGTGAAGATAGTGAAGAGGAAAACAACGCAGAAGTCATTCAGCTTGCCAAGGAGAAAATCAAAGAAGCTCGTGATGGTGAAGAAGTTGATTTTGATGATTTAGATATCCTGGATGAACTTGAAGAAGCTGCGGTTGTGATTCGAAAGGAACGACGGGAACAACGTCGTTGTTGCCGAGCTGCACGGGAAGCTTGGACAAGAGAGGCCAAGCTTGAGGCTAAACGACAAGAGACGGAAGTTGCAGCTGAAAGTGGTGTTTCCGAACAACCTCCATGGCTTTGGAAACAGCTTGGAACAGATGCTGTGAGGGCTGGCAACTACTATTTGGCACAGCTTTACTACACAAAGGAAGCGCAATCCTATGGTCTAGAGACGTTTTCAGTTGATGCCATGAAGGATACAGCAAATGGAAAAGAAGATACCTCCACGTGCAATGGTCATGGAGGAAATCCATCCGAGGAACATGATTTAGCCACAGCTTTGTCCAATAGGTCTCATTGCTTTACTTCCTTGGGGCACTTTGATGCTGCACTGGCTGATGCTCGAAAAGCTGCAGAGATGCGTCCGGATTGGGCAAGGGCCTGGAGTCGTGTAGGGGCAGCAGCAGCAGGTAGTGAGGCTTGCGATGCGTGGCGTCGAGCAGTGCAAATCGACCCTTCCACCAAAAATCTGGAAGGTCTGGAAGCAGCTTGTCGTCGCACGCCACGAGGTGCAAATAAAGAACAGGGGAATGAAGCTTTACGTGCACGTGACTGGCATGGAGCCATTGCCTGTTTCACAGAGGCGCTCGCTTTCATTCCTACCAAATCTTCTAAGCAGGATGGATATGCGTTGCTTCGATGTATCCTATTCTCTAACAGATCTGGTGCATTTGCACGTGCAGGTCGGTGGACTGCTGCTGTCAGTGATGCTGAACGTGCTTTAGAGGAAGAACAAACCTATCCCAAGGCCTATACGCGGCTTGGCGTTGCATTGCTGGGATGCCGGGAAAATGAAAAGGCCTATGCTGCCTTTGCAACTGCTCTCAAGGCAGAAGAGCGAAATCAAACAGCTAGTAAAGGAAGACAAGCATGCTTGCAGCTCGTGCCCCAATGGCTTTCCTTAGCCTCCAAAATACGTCGCAACAGATTTCTTCGTGATTCTTGCAGACCTGCAAAGACCAGCCGCATCTTCATGCTATCAGAACTGAGATTTGGACACGCTTCGAATGAAGCCTGGGTTCATGGCATTCATGCCACAAAGTTTCTGGATGACGTCTTGATTTTGACGGGCAATGTTGCAGATTCATTCCGAGCACTTGAGCGAGGGCTGTCAGAAGCTCAGCTGATGACCCCCAAAATTCATCCAAAATTCCATGTCTTCGGTCGGACACTTAGGACAGCGCTGCGCCCAAAATTTCGACGCATTTTCTACACCCCTGGAAACAATGAGATGTGGATCACCCCCTTGGAGTCGCAAATGCCTAGACCTCAATGTATGAATTGCTCTGTTTTTCACGTTTCATGGTAGTTGCAGATTTTGGCCGCTATTTATGCACCCTGTTTATCTCAGAAAGCAATATGTACATATCATAAAATCAATTTCAACTCGTTACTTTGATTTTGCGATCGACCACATTTCTGGAGGTTTCCTGATTCTTTATGCAAGCTTTGGGCCATTCTGGAGGTTTTGCTGTGCAGTTTTGCTATGAAGTTCTTTGTGCTGTTTGGATCTGTTTGGATACCTTTTTGTTGCGATCCACTTGCCAGCTTTGCGATCGACTTGGAGTTGATGTGGCAGCTGCGGCGGTTTCAGAAGGCGAGGTTGAATTGGTTTTGAATCGATTCAATCTTTCCTTGGTAGCAGATGGGAAGATGCTGGTGTGATCGCAGGAGTCTTTGTGGTTCCTCTATTTTCCTGGTACAATCCGGAGTTCGACACAGAAGACCCGCCGCTTGATGCGAAACGGAGATGGATTCTGTTCCTCCAGCTGCCTCAATTTCCGTGTCCACTTACAAAGATGCAGGTTTCCGGACACGCAGTTCCAACATGACAAGCCCTCCTCTCAGAGACTGTGAGTGTCTTGTCTAGTCACATCTCCAAGAAACTTCTCTGGTTGTAAAGCTGCTTTTTTGGTTCTGTTTTTTCAGGTACGCAAAGTGGCCCATGGACCCGAATCACCAGGCTTTTTTCAGTTCTCGCAAAGTCTGCCTTTTTTTTGGGAGGGCGACTTTTGTATCATCGCCATGTTTGGACTGTCAGGTATGGAGATACATGCTTGCTTTAAACAAGACTGAGTTGAAGAGACCGTGCTCTGATGCTCTTCTTTGTTCTGAAAAGTTCCATTTGGAGTCAACACTTATTTTGGAATCTGCTGGGAGGTACCATGGAACAGTGTTGACTTTCTCTCACTTCGTTCCTCGAAGTTCTTTACCTGTCCGAGTCTTTGAGAGCATACAGAAGTTGCTGTACCTCAAAAGTCCGATCGGTTGTTTGGGGAATATAAGTCAATATAATATAAGTAGTTTTGTACAGTGGATTCTATTACCCTGTTGAGAAGGGACTATAGTTATGAAATCTACAACGATCTGCTAGTTGGAACCTGTAGGAAGCAACCGGTACCATCGGGAAAAACATGCTTCTCATGATCAACTCATTGATTATCTGATTCCCCAAAGGTCTCACGAGAATATGGAGGAGCAAAGGCAGGGACTTTGTTGAAAATCGTTTTTCGCCAAAGCCTAAAAACACCCAGCAAGGTCCCGAAGCTGCCAATTCACCACTGATCTCACAGGTATCTGGCTGTGCAGAGCTAGATGATCAAATCAGAGATGCCAGGTGCAACTTGGCTGGTTGAAACCCTTTGGCATTCTTCAGGGGTGTTGGATATTGAATATGTTTGGCAGGAGCTCCTGCCATTTATATGGACATACATTCAAGAACTTCAGCAAGGAGCTGCTGCTTGGAGTACTTTTGGAAATAAGAGGCTTCAAGATGACGGTTTTTTGCCCGTCATGGATATCAACATCATGAATCAAGCTGTAAAAGGTACCTCCAAACTCCAAACCTTGTTTGAAGGAGGTGGAGGGTGTGGTTTACATCAATTGTGCGCACAAAAGTGGTGGGCACTGGGCCTCAGACATTGAAAAACACTTTCAACTGACAACTTTCTCTGCCAGAAAGATGTTGCGCAGGTAACTTGTTTCGGAAATTCATAAAAGGCAAGCCCGATCTTAGCGAAACGTTATTCCAAGGCAGGATGAACCAATTCCGCAGAAGCCCTAGATGTTGTTTTGCTTGAAGTTTGTGTCATCCACACCGGATGTTTTCACATCATCCATCCACGAGGTGCGTATTTAACGGTGAAAGGATTTGCTGCGATATGGTGTCTGTGCACTGAATCTAATTCAAAGTCTGGTTGCCTCCAATACTAGGAGTGTTTTCATTGGCAAATGGACTCTGAAGTCAACGTGTGGCTTTTTTGGTTGGCAGTTTGTGTCTCTTCAGGTGGTAAAGGGAGATAATTTTTCGGATAAGAGGCTTTTGCGATGTGTGGCCTGCAAAGCAGTCATACCTCAACGATCCTGACCCTCAAGAAATCGAAGGGCAGCAAAAAAAAGACATTTCTCGGAAGACATGTGCGTTTGGTTTTGAGCATTTTTACATATTTTACTATATCAAAGACACCATATTCACCAGAGCACGCCATGTCTGAATCTTTTTGCCATAATTTTGTGTGACAGCAAGGGCAGAATGAGCCCTTCAGATGTCCCCACCTTTTGAAAAGTGTATTGTACACCCGCAAAAGGTCTGCAGAAGTGCTTCTGCAATGGTAGCAAAAGCCTTGCGAACGGCAAGGTAGAAATCAGGTTCTACTTGCTGTGCAAGTGACCTTCCAAGCTATGCGATGACAAGCAGGCGAAGTGACATTTTGGCAATTCGATTTAGCCTGGTTGGAAAAGAGTTGGTTGGAAGACGTTTGTTTATGAGAGGTGAGATATGCAACTTTGCAAACGATCGCCTGTGCGTTGAAAAAGTGATGCTTTCTTGGATGTTGGAGGACTGAACTGCATGCAGAGGCCACAGAGAGGCTCAAAATCTAAATGTGACACCGACACACATTATGATGAAAGACAGTTTGACAACTGTAAAAGCTTAGAATGGAAACACCCAAAGACTGATAACCATGAAGTAAGTGAAAAAAGAAGGTTCGTTTTGATTCAATGTACAAAGATTGGGCAACCAATGCAAACCACCTCAAGCTTCTGGCTTCGCTTCTTCATAGCTTCCCTGTCATGTTGTCATGGTCTTTGTTTGGATGAAATTCATGTGGCTCGACACCAACCCCATAGTGTAGACTGACCAGGGATTCCCTACAAGAGAGCCATGTTTTTTAATAGATTCCATTTGACAAGGTTGCTAGTAAACATCACTGTTACACCAGTTGCAGCCAATTCAAAAAACATCAGCAGAGAATTGTCGTTGTCGACGATGACTATGGTGCAGCCGGTGCAGATTGTGAAGCAAAGGAAGCCTGTGTGTGTTGCAAGGGTAGCCCCCCAAAAAACACCACTGGAAAGAGAATTGGAAGCCATCAATGGGATTCCCTGGAAGCAACTGGGACAAGCTCGTGCTGAAGTGCGTGGTAGGGTCTCGGTAGTGACCCCAACAACAGCGTCTCGCTCGCGTTTTCATCCGCAGCTCTGGCGATGTTTTTTGGATCAGTCTTGGCCAGATAAGGAGTTGGTGGTCGTGGAGACCTACCATGACCGGCCATCAGAATTTTTCGAGCACATTGCCCGAGAGGACACGCGATNGGATTTAGCTATGTTCACCTCAGGGTCATGGCTTTATTTTACCCTTATCCCAACTTAGGCTTTGCAGAGGATGCACCCTTCATGCTGAAGCTTCGGGAGAAGACGGGACGTGTTGGACTCATGGAAGATGTTGAGGGCCTTTGCCTTCATATTGTCCATTCTACCAGCAGCACGCCAGACCCGGCGATCTCACACAGGCTGACGGAAGAGAAGCTGAGTAATTTGGCCGTGTCGGACTCCACGGCTTATGATGATTTTATGGAGAATTTTTGGCTAAATTTCTCCTGGATCACTGGTATTTTTACCAGTTTGTTTCACTTTTGGTCATGCTAAAGCGACCTGCGAACATGCAGGTCGGACCAATTGAAAGTGGGCAAAGAAACCACTGCATTCGAGCCTGGATCCTGGGAATGCAAGGTGAGTTGCCATTTTTGAATGCCAAAGGCAGTTGTAGGATGAAGTGTTGAAAGATATATTTTGAAACAGATCCTTTTGTTGTGAAGAAAAACAATGAAAAAGATGTTGTGAACAGGAACCAGGCCAGTGAACCAGTGAGAACAACTTCAGTGTCATCTACTTTCATAGAATTCTGGCAAGGAAAATCTGACATGTCTGGGACGTGCTGACAATATTGCGATCCAGAAACTGTACGAATCGTCGCTAAGATCCATAATTTGTCCTTCAGCAAAAACTCACAGATAAGTCAGGTAAGTAGGTCAGTTGTTCCAACTGCGTTTTTTTGACACGATAGGTCTGTAGAAAACAACTAGTCAGCATGGACTCACAAATGCCACGAGTCACCAAACTGATTGCTGACACAATGTGATTTTCATTCATGCATCACTCATCCTACTTTACGTATTTGATGATGCGCTGTTTATGAGAGGCGAGATATGCAACTTTGCAAACAATTGCCTGTGCGTTGAACCAGTGACCTGCGTGCAGAGGCGACAGAGGCTCAAAATCTAGATGTGATACCGATACATACATTATGATGCAAGACAGTTTGACAACTGTAGAAGCTTAGAATGGAAACACCCAAAGAAGGATGACCATGAAGGAAATGAAAAAAGAAGGTTCGTTTTGATTCAATGTACAAAGAGGGGGCAACCAATGGAAACCACCTCAAGCTTCTGGATTCGCTTCTTCATAGCTTCCCTGGCATGTTGTCATGGTCTTTGTTTGGATGAAATTCATGTGGCTGGACACCAACCCCATAGTGTAGACTGACCAGGGATTCCCTGCAAGAGAGCCATGTTTTTTGATATATAGATTCCATTTGACAAGGTTGCTAGTAGATATCACTACACCAGTTAGAGCCGATTAAAAAAACATCAGCAGAGAATTGTCGACGATGACTATGGTGCAGCCGGTGCAGATTGTGAAACATGTGAAGCCTGTGTGTGTTGCAAGGTAGCCCCCCAAAAAAAACCGTTGGAAAGGGAATTGGAAGCCATCAATGGGATTTCCTTGAAGCAACTGGGACAAGCTGGTACTGAAGTGCGTGGTAGGGTCTCGGTAGTGACCCCAACAACAGCGTCTCGCTCGCGTTTTCATCCTCTGCTCTGGCGATGTTTTTTGGATCAGTCTTGGCCAGATAAGGAGTTGGTGGTCGTAGAGACCTACCATGACCGGCCATCAGAATTTTTCGAGCACATGTCCCGAGAGGACACGCGATTGGAATACATCGCTATCCAATGTCCAGTGGGGGAGGACCTCACCGTAGGCGCCAAGAGAAATCTCACCATTTGGATGGCTTCCGGTGAGTATTGCGTCAATTTTGATGATGATGACTTGTATGCGGACAAGTATGTTGAACGCATGGTGACCGAGATGAAGAAACGGTCC
>DF243058.1:0-21628 GCA_000507305.1 Breviolum minutum Mf 1.05b.01 | reverse complement strand
CGGTATGTTTTTTTTTTGGGCAGTGACTCACCTTGCACCTGGATTATTTGGATGGGATTTTTTTTTCGAGAGAGTGATTGTTTCGTAACATGATTGGCCCACTCCAAATGGTTACCTGGTTGACTGGTTGACGAAAACGAGGCTCAGTGTGGTGTTGACCAATCCCAAAAGCAGCATGAGTCCAAGAAGTCGCAGCGGAGATGACCTCTTGAAATTGGAACAAAACTCGCACTGACGGAGTGCTGTTGGATGCTGTTGGGATGTTGGGCGATTTGTGAAAAAGTCAACGGGTTGGACGGGTGGACCTTTTTGTATAGACCAAAAGTGAGATTGGAGTTCTTGTTTGAGTAAGTTCTATCACTTTGCGTCTTTGCATGTCTTAGATCATTTCACATAACTTTGCATGATGAGTTCTCACTCTACAATGTGTTTCTGTATTTTGATAGATTCAAGGGGGAACAACAACTGACTTCTGCATGCCTGCTTGGTGTGGTTCAATGGGATTTCTCAAGGGAACTCGTTTGATATTTTTCACTGGATTGGTGCATGGGTACAAAAAATGCTTGAAGAAAGTGTAGCCTCATCGGCCTTCGTGGAGCCTTGGCAGTCCCAATGGGCAAGGTCGTCCACCCATCCGTTTAGATGTGAAGTCTACGGGAAGTGGCTTCACATGTGGCTGGCAGCTCATTGATCATTTGATGCCTAAGTGATGAAGTTGTTGAGTCAGTGAAGTTGAGTGGTTACCCCAAACCAGCCATGGCCTTGAGGTCACTATGACTTGGATACGGAAAAAAGTTCTGAAGCTTGCACCTTTCCTCAAAATATTTCCGGAAAAAAAACAAGTGATTTTCGAGAAACAGGGGGGGATGTAGTACAGTGCGACCAAGTAATTGAAGGGCATTGTGCCAAGTTGACGACCCCGGCACCAAGGTATTGTATGGTTGGATACTCGAAGAAGCGGAAAAAGCTCGGTCTGGACACGTACGCCCGACCTCAGCGTAAGAGAATATTTCAGAATATCCAACCTTTGCAGTTTGGAATGATCTCATGTGAGCCTTAAAAACAAGATCCAGGGTCACAAAGATTTACTGTAAGTTGTTATCTCCCTGAAACTAACAGCAAGTTCCCTCCCTGAAAAACGGAGCCGTTGGAAGTTCACCTGCCTCCTTTCCTCCCAACAAAGGTGACGGAACGAAGCCGAAGTTTAATCGAAGCCGCAGCCGCAGCGAGGAGCGACGTGACGTTCCTTTGACCTTTTGGTGTTGAAGCAGGGCAGAAAACGAAACGGGAAAAGGGGGAAAAGGGGGAGGAAATAGGCATATTTGGTGGAAGGGTCGGGTGAGTTCGAAAATGAAGCAAAACCCCAGAACCTTTACAAAGATGAAGCTTCGTTTGTTTTTCACTCTTCATCAAACCTTTCATCATCCAGCCACTTTTTTTTTTCAAAAAAGGGGATCAAGCAATAAAGACTTCACAGCTTCAACGTGTCAACCATTTTCCAACCTTTGCTTGCTAACCAACTGAGGCTTTTGGGCGGGGCCCTAAGAGTTTTGAAAGGTTAACGGGTGGCCAGTTTCCAGTTGTCCACAAGATGACGAGACACAAAATGCAGCAACCAAGGGGTCGGCATTCTGCTAGAAGCTCAGGGCTCTTTGTTGTTGGACTACTGTTTTTTCTATGAGAAGAACGAGAGAAATTGCAAATTGTGTTACCACTCCGCCTATCAACGATAATGGAGTGGTTATCAGGGCAGAACTTTTCCTGCTCAGGCACGTCTTCACAGTTGGTCTCTCAGAGCAGAAAGGTTCCTTTCAGAAGAAACGAGAAGTTCAAGTTTGGGAATCAAGTATTTTTCCACCAAACTATAGCACTAGCTGAATTTCAAGCAACTGAAGAATCATGATATTGATAGAATATGTCAGGGTTTGGAGTATTCAGACTAAAGATAGACAGACATATTAGTGGTGGACCCTGCAATCTGTAAGATAAGCCGCAGCCGCCGTTGAGGTCGAAAGGGCAGCCGCAGCCGTAGCCGCAGTCGTGGTAGGGCCAGGGGGCTCAGTGGTAGCCCGTGGTGTTGGTGGTGGTGGGTGATACTTGTAGTGTACAGTATACAGTATCACAAGAAACTACTGTAGTACTACTAGTACGAATTGTCTGAGGGGACCATACCATTGTGGGGGAAAGGTATATAGTACACACTTTGCACTTTGTACTTTGTATATTATAAAACTAAGTGGTGGTTTCAAATATTCTTTTTATTTTCACCGCCCCTGGGGAAGATTTCCCAATTTGACCCATATTTTTAGTTTTCGGTTGGTTCAAAACCACCAACGTTCGGGCATCGTTTTTTGAAACTTCAGGCCCGCGCCTCGAAAGCTGCGGATGATTCAGCTCCTGGGTCTGGGCCTTAACCGGAGAAATGATCGGTTTTATGTTGACCAAAAGGGCGGTTTTCCCATAGATTTGAAAAGGTTCATTTTTTGGAACATCTCTGGATTGGAATTGTTTGTAAGGAAATTTATTTCAACTTTTTTTGTGACTGTGAGGAATTGGGGAGGATCCACATATGGTTTGCCATCACCAGCTGGTAGCTTAGCATTCAGCATTGGCCAGCGCACATCGGAACTGGTTGACTTCGTTCTGGTAGAGATTTGACAGGGATTGGAAGGAACAAAATTGTGGAGAAAACCCACGAAGGTGGCACAAATGTTGTAGAAGAGGTTTTGGTGGTAGTAGAATGTCGCTGAAAATTAAGTTCTTTAACAGCAATTCTTTAAAATAAACACTGAATGCAAGACAAGATGGCACAGATTTTTTGTGTCACAGAAATGGTTTCAAACCTCAGAACTGTCCATGATGACAAACGAAATTTTCGACAAGCAACAACAACCCTCTTATTATTTCATAGCAGATCTTTTTAGGTAGTCCCCTTGGGACCTTAGAATATTTTTGAGCTGGAGTTTCAAATGTAAATCAATCATATCCACACAAAAAAGGTTCAAAACAACTTTAGCCCTAAAAAACCCTAAGTTTTGCCTGAGATTCTTGGAGCATTTTTCTCTTGTAAAATCCATGAAAAAAATCGAGGCCGTTTACTGGGCGCAAGCTGCACCTGGATGGGTACCTCCTGAGCTTCCACGAGTTTCACGCTCTGCCTGGGGACCTCAGTAGTTGAGAAAGAATTAATTTTTAACGCGGAAACACAGTTTCCCTATTGACAGTGTGTGTGTGTATACACATATCACACCCACTAATACATGTATATGTATATATATATATATGATTATATATATATATATTATATATATACATGTAGAGTTTTGGGTTTGAAATTCCACCCCAAAAGAAAAGACCATGTGTTTTTTTCAAAGAAAAATCTCAAGGCCCAAGCCAGTTGGGATTCAACAATGCCCGAGGCTGCTGCATCTCAAGGCCCAACTCCTGGCGCATGGGTACCACCGAGCCTGGAAACTCAGGGGGATGGATCCAACCGTGGGTTGGTTGGATCCGAAATGAGATTTGAAACCTTGGAATATTTATTTCAAAAAGGACATGATAAGGTAAATTACACATTTAAAGTAAACGATATATTAAGTATAACTTTTAAGATATATGTTTTTGGCTAAGTCATTGAACTGATTGCAATTTCTGAATTTCAAGTGTTTTTGCCTCAGTGTTGTGTTTATGGTTTTCAATACATTCTCATTCGTTTCTTTGCTCAAACACATGTCCATATTTTTTGTTTGACCGCAGTGACTTGGCTCGGCGGAAGCCCAAGCTTTGACGCAGCGATGGCTGAAGAGGAAGACTTCTATGTGCGCTACTACGTTGGTCACAAGGGCAAGTTTGGACACGAGTTCTTAGAATTTGAGTTTCGGCCAGATGGACGCCTGCGCTACGCAAACAACTCAAATTACAAGAACGATGTCATGATCCGCAAGGAGGCCCACGTCACTTCGGCAGTGATGAAGGAGCTTAGGAAGATGATCGAAGACAGTGAGATCTTAAAGGAAGATGACAACCATTGGCCTGCCCCAGACCGTATTGGCAGACAAGAGCTTGAAGTCGTTTGTGGAAAAGAGCACATTTCCTTCACGACCTCCAAAATTGGCTCCTTAGCAGATGTGCAGGCATCCAAGGATCCAGAAGGACTTCGAGTCTTCTACTACCTTGTCCAGGATCTGAAGTGCTTCGTGTTCAGCCTGATCGGACTGCACTTCAGGATCAAGCCAGTATGATGGGCTGTGAACACACAGATGTCCGTTGCGAATGACTAGCAACAGTGAGCTTCTTTAGGGGCTCATGCAAATCATATAAGGAAGAGCAGAATCTACAGATGCCTCCGTTTTGACTCCCTGGGTCGTTGTATGATGTTAAAATATGTTAAAATTGTCAAGTCTGTATGTATATATGTATACAAGACACTACCGAAAAAAGTCCAAATGAAGTGGCCAAATAGACTGTTTTGAGAACTACTAAACGACCTTACTGTGAACAACAATGAACAAGTACGAAACTGCTTATTCGCTCATGGGCCTGCGCAGGGAAAAACATCTGCGCTGCTTGGGATGTTTTTGTTGAGAGTGGTGTTGTGGTGTTGCAAAGTGAGTAGGGACCAAAGCCCTCGTTTTCTTGCTGTATATAGGGGATGAAAAATTAACCGGTTACATGGGGATTACCCAAAAAAAAACGCCATGAAACAAGTATACCGTTTTTTGCTATCCGGATGGTTGCTATGAAAGTCTTAAGCCATAAAAAGGGCTTAGCAAAGTATCACATAGTGAACCAATCAGGATTTTCAATGGAATATCAGCCAAGGGTTTGTTGCCCTTGCCGTTGCCTTTGACCACAAAAACCCAGGTATGGAAAAGCTCGAGACCTCAGAGGTGGCCGTGGCACCGACAAGTCAGTTGGCTTTGACGGCTCCAACTTCGGAGTATCCAGGTGCGAGTTGGCTGCGGGTCATGATGACTTGATGTCTTGAAGCAGAATTTTTGTACTTGAAGAACATGGAGATCTTGACATTTTGATAGGTCTGGCTGAAGACTTCCCAGGCCAAGACTTTTTGAAGTTGTGTGTGTTTTGGGCAGCTTTTTCTGATTTGGGATGTTTTGGGGTCATGAAACTTGGTGCCAAGGTACCTTGCCCGCTTCCTAGCCAGGGGTGTTGTTTTGTCTTTTTTTCGGCCAGAAGTTGAAGTCAGTCAGTCACCCAAGGATGCCGATCGCTCATGCGGCTCCAGTGAAAGTTCTTCCACCCCCACCTTTAGTGGACAGAGATGCTGATGGGATGCTGAGACAGATGCGTTTTGAAAAACTGAGACACCATGCGAAATCAAGAGATGCAATGCCATTTTGCAATGCACCTGCATTTTGATGCTGTAATCAATTCTTGATTTAGAGTCGGGTTTGTTTTTTTTCAGATTTGTTGTTTGCATGTTTGTTTCCAGACGCTGCAAATCGCACATCTTTAAAATCTTCGGCTGTATGTGCAGGATGAGATGGAAGAGTTTGACAAGCTGCTGTTGCAGATCGAGGTGCGAACAATGACTACAAACCATTCAAACAATGGTGTTGTTTTGATGATTTTTTTTTGTGAAGCAGAAGCAGTTGTAGTATCCGAAGTGTTCTTGTCTTTCGCCAAATCATAGATCTTCCATTGCATCTGAAACAAGGCTCACGATAATGGCGAGGGTCTCAGAATCAGATGATTCCATCATGGCGATGTGATAGGTTCTAGTATGCATTATAGTGGCAAGTAACGTAGCTTCATATTGCCTGTTTCAATGGCACAAGCTGTTGACAGTGACGAATGATAAGACAATTTTGGTGGCACATGAATTGAGATATGACACTCGCGTATTTGTTCAGATGGGTGGCTTGAGGTTGGCAAAATTTGTGAAACCTTCTGGCGTCAAGAATCACTACCAACACTTCTAAGGTGGTTCAATACTTGCACGCAGCCAACAGCTCAATACTTCCCTGTCTTGCCGTGAGTGCTTCAAGACACAGTGACACAACCGTTGCTGTGGTTGTTTTCATCTTTTAAGCCCTGGTGAAACCCAAGAAATTCATCCCAGGGAACCGTAGCCATCTTGTTCAAGGTGGCCAGTAGTTGTTGTTTGTCCGCAATGCATGTCATTGGACCTGGAAGGCATGGGAGTCGGAAAAGGTGGTCTCACCACCATTGGCTTAAAAAGATCTTCCTCCTTTTTGAACTAACTTTTTTCCATCGATGGAAGAGGAACTCCTCTTTTTCCCACCTACCTTTAAAGGGGATTTTTGCCATGGCTGTTGTGCTGTTGTTTGTTTGCCAATATTTTTTGATCTGTCGTTGACAGGTCAGGTCACTGGGTAGTGCTGGCATGCCTAGTCATAGGTGCCAGAGGCGCCTCGGACATCATTTTACCAACGAAGCCAACCAAGGTAGCAATTGAAATCACCCTTTTCCAATTAAGAAACACATCTACAACTGGTGGCGATTTGCTATGTCGGATTGCAAGAGGACATTTTTTGTCACCTTTGGGCTGCTCTAAATTCTTTGATGTTCCAGGTCAAGTGCTCGGAAAATATCCGGGAGCGACTTGTTTGCATCTGAAAACTGAGATTTCTCTGGTTGAAAATCATGTTTCAGCCGCTTGTTTCGCCTGATGTATTCAAACCCATGTGACTGCAACTTGTGGAGGATAACGAGGTCAAATGCAGATGGTCCAGGTTTTCACAGCTCAGGTGCAGTACGAAGCTCTCCGCGATGATCATTGCTTTGATCCTACAGGAAAAGCCAAGTCCACCTTGTATTGCAACAAAGATGCGGGTGATCATGGCAGGCACGGTGTTGTGGATGGTGTAACAAAAAAAATCAGGTAATGTACATGACCCAATATGTTGGGTATGGCCCCTTCCCAGTAACAGTGACCACCAGAATTATTACATTTTTAGTAGGGAATCCCTATATATAAACCTTAATTTGCCACTGGCATCCTGGGAAGGGGCCACACCCAACCAATATGTTGGAACCTGGCTGGAAGGGAAGTCTGTGACAAAGCTGGAGGCGGGAGCGTACTGGAATATGATAGAATATGTATATCCTTCTTTCATTTGAGAAAAAACTTGGATGATAAGCAACATTGGTATCAATTTCTGCATCCCCTTTGCCTTGATCTCCTTATCTCTCCTTGCCTTGATTTAGGCAAGTATGACAACAAAATCTCTGCCAACAAGAAGTCCTGTATCGACAGATGCACCGAAGAGGGCGATGGGTGCGTGGGTGTTGCTTGGCCAAAAAAAAACAAAGCGCAGTGTAACTTCACCATTGATGTATATTTATTGTTTTGTTTTGAGGGTTGACACCTCCAAAAGTGGATTGATGGATGTTTCGCTTCTTGCCCCTATCTGAGATTCGATGGCAAGCAGTAGCGCAACACTGCACCATCCTCTATGGAGTTTGCGACGACTCCAATGATGGCAAGAATTTCCGGAGTGAATATTGGAGGAAGCTGCAACCTTCAGACTTTGAATCTCTGCAAGGAAAATACTCAACCGGAGATCGGCCGTTGGCAAATGATTGTCCTGTGTCACTGAAATCCATGAATCTAGATTCTGATGATTGAATCAATCAGTCAATCCATTTTTTGGTCACACATTTCTGTCAATACAAGGTCTTTTTTGCTTGTTGAAAATGGGTCAATACTGTGGCGGTACCTGAAACTGGGAACACTCAGGAAATACCCAATGTTGGGTTGTCGACATGCAATGGTACTATGCTTCAATGTAGCAATGACGGTACAGATGCTTGGCAGTGATGATGCTTTCATGATGTTTCATGAAATCATTGGAGTTGAGGCTCATGCAAACATTTCCGTCGACCAGCTAAGGATCCTTGTGAAGCACAGGAAGACTGCATGAAGGTGTACCATGGCTGTGGAGATGGTTTTGTACAATGTCGTCTTGATGCTCCTTGGCAGTTGGCCAGCAGTTGCACCAATTTCAGGAGCAGAATTTGAAGCTGCAGGTTCTGGGTGCTTGCAGAGGCGTTGAGACATGCTATCAACCATGTGCCTCAGCCAAAACAAGGAGATTTCTGCTGACATTTTGCCTGACATTGACCCTGTTTCGATGCAGATGATTCGAATTCTCTTGAGGTGTTGGACGAATGATCACAGGAAAGGTGGATTGCAAGGAACTCAACAGAGCCAAGTGTCTCCATAGCTTCTTGGTGTCAATTTTTGTGATACTTCCTATACTTCCAAAGATGGGATTGTGACATGACGGTGTGTTCCTTGGTGTAAGACGTAAGACCATGTCGAAGTTGTTTTTGTTCCTTCGCAGCTTGCCATATGTAGGCTTCGTGGAGAGATCTGATGGCCTGGGTGAAGAATGCATGTTAGTTGATGAGAGATCTTGCTCAGCAAGGAGAACCTGTGGGAAGCTGTGGTGGCACTGAGGTGTTTTGTTTGACTTGTGGTTTTAAATCAAACCACAACTCTATGGTTGATATTCTTCAGCAAGAGCCAGATATATTATTCTGCACAAACCCTGCACAAAAAACAGTTTTGTGCATGATGTTTTTTTTTTTGGCATTTTTGGCACAATTGTGGAACCCCAGGATTTTGCCGCTAAAACGGTGTCTTGGATGTGTCATTTTCTGTGCAGCCAAGGGTGATTTATGCAGCATAAGACGACGACTTGGGTCACCTTGGAGAAGCAGCCGAGACGTCGCCTTGTACATACGTAAAACGTCCCACCGGCGTTAACCCGAAAGTTTCACCGCAGCCAGAGATGTCATCGTCGTGCACGTTAGTGTGCCGTTTGTGTAAAAAGATGGTTCCAATCCAATAGCACTACTTTATACCTGCGCAACTTTTGGACGTGAATTTGGACAAGTCACAGCAAATCTATGCAAATCCTGCAGTTTTTTGCGGTGCTTGAAGGGGTACTTTTTCCATTTGGAGCTAAGCATTACTTGTGTTCTGAGGTGCTGCATCGAAGTCATTGAAGGCTGCAGTGATTCAGGAGAGAAGTTGCGGCTTGCCAGTTGGGAAACTATGATTTACCGAGCTATCGTTGTTTTGTGACCTAAAACCATCTGTTTATATCAAAGTCAAGGGGGTGAGTTTTGTGATAGATGTTCGTGATTTTTCTATTCTATATAGAAGGCATGTTAAGTAAAAAGAGCCTTCCCCTTTCAATAACTGGATTCTATAAAGATAACAAACCACCAACCTCTCTCAACTCCTCACCTTCTGGACTGCAGGAAGGAAGCAGCGAGGAGCAGCGCAAATCCAAGGAACAGCAACAACAGATTGAAAGGGAAAGGATGGAAAGGGAGAAGCGAGAGAAGGATCAGCGCGAGAAAGAGCAGCGAGAGAAGGAACGGAGGGAAAAAGAGGAGGAAGAGAAGGAACGGAGGGAAAAAGAGGAGGAAGAGAAGAAGCGACAAGCGAAAGTTGGTTCCAAAAAGGAGAAGTCCAAACAGGGCAAACTCCCAATGCCACGTGCACCAGGCTCACAAGCTTCACAAGGTTCCTCACTGGCGGTGAAGGTGGAACTGGTTGATGTGGAACAGAGTTCCGCCGCATCACCTTCACGTGATATTGCTCGAGATCCAAGAACTCGACCATCTCGTCATGATCCTCGACTTCAACGTGAGGACAACGCAGAAGAAACACTGGAAGCACTTAATGAAGCACCGCCCGTGAAAGTCCTAGTGGATCCATATTTGGAACATCAACCTGAAGAGAACACAACTCTGTCAGTTGAAGTTCTGAGTCAACCAAAAGGTCTCCCAAAGGTGGCCGTAGCCAAAAGGCAAAGAAGGGCCGGAGCTGCGCCAAAGAAAGCCATTGCGAAACATCCACCTTCAACTCCAACGACACCAATGACACCAATGACACCTCCACCTCCACCTATGGCTCCGTCTCAAGAGAAGAAATTGCTTGAAATCAAGCAGCTCTTGCAGAGAGAAACTGCGGGAGGACCTTCGCCACCTGAAGCTACTCCAACGACTCCAATGACTCCAGCACCCGAGGAGATGACTTTTTCGATGTTTTTTTTGTTGGAAAGAAAGGATTTTTCCACCAGAAAAAAACGAGCTGTGGGAGAATATGCCAAATATTCAAGACTTCAATAATTAGGAAAAGGGGGGGGGGAGTAGTTTTTGAGATGTTTTTAGCAGTATGCAAGAGATTGGCAGCATTGAAGGAGCAGTATGCAGGATCAATATTTTTTGCAAAACTGCGGGCTGTTCTTTGTTTGAAATAACCAGGATGAGGCTCAGCAGAAACGGCTCATGGCATACTCCATGCTGCTCCTGGGCGGCGGTGGGGAAGATGATAAGCAGGAGACTGGGCGGTTGCCAGACCTGTAGAAGTTATTCCAGTTATGCCATGAAGAAATGGGTTGAGTCAGAGTGAGTTCTGTTTTCTCGCATAAACAGACAATTCAGTGAATAGTCAATGGAGTAATGCCGTCAACATATTTGGAATGGTAAAGCTGTGCTTTGCAGCAGGAGCAGCAAGCACCTTGGAAAAAGTCAAAGCGCCGACGCGCGGTCGGCATTGATCTCTGAGTGCACCAGTAGGTTCAAAGCCAGGTTTATCGTGGTTTATCGAGCTTTCTTGCTACAACAATCTTTACCCAACCTACTGGGACCTGTATTATCTGCAAACTGCAAACTCTTTTTTTTAAAATTGTGTGCTGGATATATCTGGCAGCAGGTGCAACGAATAATGAATGGTTGGTACCATGTCCAGCATGGGTCAAAGTACCACATTGAGTGCGGACGAATGCCGTGCAGCGGCTCGTATGGAGTCAAAAAAACAGCTGCTTTGTGTCAATGGAAGCGCGCATCTCTGCTAGAAATGCTGAGTAGTTTAGTGTGTTAAAGGAATCCATCTCACTAATGACCGAACTTTATCGAATCGAAGCGCGGGAATGTCAAATCTGAATGCATTTGTTTGTAAGCGCTGGTAGTTTGGATCGATATGCGGACCCTGTAGCGGAAGGAACTATATACATCGACTTACACAGGACTGACAGGACTGAGCCGTTACAAGAGAATCACCTCGTTGGATAGAACTGCTAGCACCAAGGAACTATTGTTACTCGTCAAACTTTTCAAAATGTAGGAAGGCAATGTCCGTTTTCATCAATTGCGCGGTAGGAAGCTGGTGAAAGACAGGTAGGGGGAACAGCGAGGATTCCGCCATGAAACTGATGAGACATGAAGGCAGCAGGTTTGCAGCGCCAGGAAAACCTCACAGCGGATTTAATGAGAGAGAGACATAGAGAGACCAGTAAGTCCGTGAGCCCTTTAAAGATGAAACGAGTGCGGCAACGTATGGATGTTTAATCTGTTTACACTGAGGGATACCACATGGGAGCTCAGCAAAAAAACCAGGAAAGGTTTCACATAGTCGAGGTCCACAAGACACATTCACAAGAGACAAGCGCGAAAGGTGTTTTCACAGCAATTTCCACTTTGGCGAAAGAGTTGCGAAAGATCCGCGAAAGACCTTGCGGGCACGCCGGTACGCTACAGAATCATCCGAATCATCCGACTCTTTTTTGAAATCGTTCGATTCATGGGATGCTCCATTGATGGCAAAATCTGGGCGATTCGAAGGAGGTAGCGCAGGATACCAATCTGGGTTTCCCCGCCTGCGCAAAAAGGGGCTGCCGCACGGCATGCAGGAGTCAAAAGTGACCCCCACCTGCAGCGTTAGCATTCTTGTGTCAACCATAGTCGTACGGGATTGTGGACACACAAATTTTAGTGGGCACAAAGTACAAGCAAAAGGCGTTGACGGAAAGTTGCCACACTATGGCGCGTATGGGACAAGACAAGGTCTGTGGGCCTTGTGTTCCACAAGCAATTTGGGTTCCAAAGTGTACGAACTTGCGTTCCCTCTGGCTGATGGGATAGATGCGGTGCAATTGTGATCCGTTCGCGCGACGGTGTTAAAGGTCCACGTTGTTGCCTTGCACGGCAATGTGTGGGGTGAGTCGCCTCTGCAGGGGCTGTCGAGGCCAATGCGTGTACAGGTTTCACTCGCTCGCTCAAGTGGATGCGACGATCCATCCCTGTTGGAAATTGAAAGCTTGTTCTCCAGAATCCAATGTATCAGCATTGTGCCTCTAAGCATTCCGGTGTTCCATGCCAATGAACCCAACGAGCTCCAAGCATTGAAACGCCCGCCTCGACGCAACGAGTCACCAGAAGGTTCAGCACATCATACAATTTCGCCTTTATCCCAGGCCGTCGGAAAAGAGCAGTTGAGAACACGGAACCGCCTCGATGCAATGGAGAAATGGAGACTGCGTGAAAGGATGTTTGACTGTTTGACATGTTTGCGCGGCAAAAGCGGCCGCTGCGTAGCTTCCAATGTATACCTTGATGATTCATATCGGTGTTTTTGCTTTTGCACCCACCCGAATGAAAGTGAAAGGGGTTCATTTTGCAATGCGGTCTGGTCGCCAATCGCAACGCGGGGGCGTTTCGTCGTAATTCGCAACGCGAATACCTGAAGGTTGCCACGGTTCATACACGATTGTTTTTATCATTTAAACATAAGAGGGACCCAACCCCTTCGCCTTAACCCGGCAAGCCCCCATGGCCAACCTTCCTCCCGCCACTGTCCCGCCCCGCTGTCTCCACCCTTTGTCCCCATCCAAAACCGTAAACGATTGAGTAGTCAACCCCCTTACCCGTCCTACCGTCATCAGAGCATTCGGTGGCCCTGGCCTTCTCGTAACCCCTTCTAACGCGTTCCACCACCCGCCGACAATCCTTGTGTTTGCCAAGTAAAGGGCGTCTTGGGTTCAATGTGACCGGAAATTTATATGTGATGCGGTTCTGCCACCCCTAAAATTCCTTCTGTTTTCTCTGGTGGTGCAAGGAGTCTTGGGTGCCATGTAACTCTAAATTTATTTCTGCTGCGACCGACCGCTCCCGGATTCTGCGTGTTGTCCCAAAAAAATATGCATCGCACCAACCTTGTTTTCTAAAGCACAACCCTCGACACATCCACAGGCAAGACGATCGCCGCATTGAAGTGATCGCAAACGGCCTTCAAGTTTGGAGGGGTTCTGAGCTATACCACCATAGTCTCCCTCCACCCGGGACGGGCAACCACGGCGCAGGGCCGGGCAATACGCAGGAACAGCATTGCGTGAAACCTGATCGTCGCCTTGGCATAGAAACCGGAGGTAGATGGCCCTTGCGCACGCAAAAACTTGACAACACCACACCTCCTCCTCCAGCACTCCGTGGCACCAGCACTCGCCAAGCCCAAGACCGACTGACTTCTGTGTCGGTTTCAAAATGATTTTACATGTTTATGTATACGTATTTCTATGATGCGGGATTGCCACATCAAGGCTTTGGTCATGCAACCTCTGCCAGGTGTGGGGAAGGTTTTTGTGCAAAACAATGTGCACAATGCGCCGCTCGGCATAAAGGACTAAAAAAATTGTTAAGCTTAACGCCCTGTCCCCGAAATGAGCTGCCGCCAAGGCAAATGGAAAGACAACGAAACTGCGCCCGAGGAATCCGCTAGTGTTCCTGCGTTTTTTTTTTTCTCGCCCCTCTCCTCGAAACCATATGAAATCGGGAGCGGTTCGCCGCATCACACATAAATAGCGAATGGTGGATGCTTGCACGCCATGAGGCCAGCCTATTTTGGGCACAGGAGGTGAGAAGAAAACATGACCCATTGAGGGCAGAGGACGTGACATGCAAAAACAATGTGGCAATATGTACAAACTGTACATGAAAACATGAAAATAGCATCGTAGCTGAACAGTTTGACTTTGACTTTGCGCCTGCATGTCCGAAAGCAACCCTCTTTGGGGCGCAGCCAATGTGAGACCAAAACGTCAGCGAGTGGAGCAAAACTTTACAAAATCATCGCTCAACTGCATCCACAACGCCGGATCCTGGGCAAGGTTATGCCACCGGCCCCACTGTTGAAATCGCATCTATGCCACAACCTTCCTAGTCCAATCATGGCGTGGGTACCCCCGAGTTCGTGCACCAGTCGGATTCCAAAGCAACATTCGCTTGACCCACCGGTTCGAGGGCAAATTCGCAACATGCATCGCAAATTTCCAGTGATGTTTGAGGCATTGCTCAGACCAAGTGTTCAATCCATGTTGCTGTGCGAGTGCCACTGAATTTCCATTCCAATGATGCAGAATATCATGCCAAGGTGCGTTCCATTCTACGAAATGTGGCGGCCCGACGATCATACGTAGCATTTTGCGATAAACAACGTCCAGTTTGCACAAGTCACTCATCCGGATTGTTCGATGGCCAGAAGCAAAAAGGGCAACCGGTGTAATGACCCGGTCAAAGAATCGAAGCCGAATTGCGAGACGAACCTTCTTGTCACAGAGAATCTGTTTGTTGGCACGGAATGCCCTTGAGGCGGCCTGTAAATGATAAGTGATGTCTGAAGTTGACCTTCCATTGGCCTCCGCTAACAAAAAAATGCAACCCGACCATTTGTGTCCAACATCGTTGCCTTCTACGACAATTGTCTCCTGACTCGTTAAAATCAAACATTGTGGTGGCTGAGCTTCATTGGTCAAAGCCACAGTTTTACCGGCATTGGGACACAAACCGGCAGATGCAATTTCTTCCAGCATCTTCAAAAAAACAAAAATTCCTAGTAGTATACTGGAACCAAAGATCGGGTTGGCGGTAGGCAGATAGTAGTTTATTCTCAGATTGGTGCCTGCGCCCTGAGGTGGCCTCGCCATTGGCGTGCAAGCTTGCCCTTCCAATGTAGCATCCGGCGTTCCCAACGTTCGTGAGGGAGATTCATGATATGGCAGGCAAATTTAATTTTCGGAAACGCAAGTTTCTGCCCATGTTTTCATGTGATATGCTCCCACGACTTCTCGCACACGTTGATTCCAGATATGCAAAATTTCGTGCCACGGATCCCCCCAACAGATCCCGTCTGGAGCTTCAACCACGCTTCGGATCATACGTCGAAAGTTGATATCAAGTTTGGCCATATCTGCATTGTGGATGCATTGGGGCCCAGCTCCAAAACAAGCGATTGGTGTCACGATGGCATTGAAGAATTTCAATTTGTTTCTGATGGATACATTTCGGTTCAAAAAAAATCCATTTGTTGGCAAAAAATGCTTGACTCGCAGACTGTAAATGGTAATACAACCCAACCATTTGTGACCCGCTTCCTGCTCCTTTACCTTGATAACTGCTCCAGTCGAAGTAGTCAAAAATGGTGGTGGCTGAGCTTGCGTTGTGATCAACACGGTTTTTTCCGCATTTAATTTCAAGCCTCCATCACCCAAGAATTGTACCACTTTGTCCAACAAAATCATGATTTCATGGGAAGATCTCGCGAATATTAACATATCGTCTGCAAGTCTCAAATCCAAAAGAGGTGGCAAGCCATCACCAAGATCAAATCCAAACGAACAACCTTCCGCGCATGCTCGCCACTTTGACATTGTCCATGAAGTACTGTAGGGGTAGCTTCGTAAACAAAGTTTTGGACCATGAAGCGGGTGGGTCCCCAGTGTATAACACATCACCTTACAATCGTAGTAATGCATCCAAAAAATCGTTGGGAACATGTTTTCCACCTTTATCATTTGTGAATCGCCGACAGGTAGCTTCCAGTTCTTGAATGGTTGAAACCGGTTCTGAAAACATTGCTGGTGGAAGTACCATTCTGTCAGTCGACGGCGTCGGGGCGTACGACAACATCTCCCGCAACAGCATGTTGCAAGGGGTCCGAGACGTCCCTGAAGCCAATCGTTGTCTACCCTTCGTCAAGATGTTTTATGGAGCCCCGTCCCACTACATCTGGCATAGCGCCACCGGTGAAGCACACATCATTTCCCAAGCAGAGGGTGGTGAACAGGGCGACCCACTCATGCCCGCCCTATTCTCCCTCGGCCAACGCTCCGCCCTTCACACAATACAACAACATCTCCTACCCAACGAGTCTTTGCTTGCTTTCCTCGACGACGTCTACGTTGTGGTGCCACCCAACAGAGTCCCCCCAGTTTACAACACCCTGGCCCACACGCTCCAAAGCCAAGCCAGCATCCGCCTCAACCAAGGAAAAACCCGTGCATGGAACGCAGCTGCAGGGACCTCGGAGAAGATGTGTGGGTTGGCAACCCAACTTTACCAGCTACATCCCAGGGCATGACCGTCCTCGGGGCCCCCATCGGCTCAGCCGCTTTTGTTCAGCACCAACTCCAACAGGCGAACCAACAACACCAACATCTCTTGGACCGCATCCCTCAGCTCGAGGATCTCCAGGCTTCTTGGTTGCTGTTGCTCTACTGCGCCAGTCCTAGGTGTACCTATCTTCTGCGCATGTGTTCGCCCAACGTCACCACAGAGTTTGCCAACAACCAGGGCTTCGCGGTTGCAGCATGCCTCCGCAGCCTCCTCGAAGTCGAGGACCTCCCCGCCCAGGCTTTAGCCACCGCGCGCTTACCACTGTCTCAAGGCGGCCTCGGTCTCACATGCGCCTCCGTCCTTGCCACCCCGGCTTTTTGGTCCTCATGGGCGGATTGCTTACCAGTTATCCAACCTCCCCAGTACGCAGCACAAATCTTGGAACACCTCCAACACCCTTCAGCGGCTATCCCCAGCAAGCAGCAGCAGCTGCAGCCCAAGCGCTTGCAGAGCGCGGATGGACACCCCCGAACTGGACAGAATTAACACAAGGGATCCAACCCAACGCAACAGAAGAAACCACCGAAGAAGCGTCCAGAACTCGAGGATGGCAACAGCGAGCAACAATCCCCGTTCACACGGCCATGTACCATGAACTTCAAGCCGCGATCCCTCCGGCCAGCCAAGCATTGGTACAATCCCAAGCTGGCCCCTTCGCAAGCCGAGCTTTCACCACTATACCCTACTCTACCGAGTTCGAGTACTCTTCCCACCTCTTCAGGATCCTTCTCCTCCGTCGTCTCCGTTTGCACCTCCCACTCTCTGCACGTTCTTGTCGGTGCCGCCCCGCCCGCAGAATCCAAAGTGATTCAGATCCAAAGTGATCATGTGCTTGCCGCTTCTCCACCGGTTGCTGCCGGCGACCACCGCGCAGCATGTGCTCAGTCAGGAGTCTTACGAGCCAGAGGAGGCCCCCTTGAAAAGGCAGCAGCACGCATCTGCAGAGAAGGGGGAGCCAGAGTCACCACAAACACCCGACTCGCAGACCTCAACATACAGAACTTGTCCAGGGTCGATGACCGGCGCGTAGAAGTCATAGCCAACGGGTTGCCCATGTGGGGCAGAAGCCAACTTGCAGTGTATACCACTTTGGTATCACCACTCACCCGTTCAGGGGAGCCAAGGTCACGAGGAGGGACCTACGCAGGTGCAGCCGTGCAGGATGCCCGGAGGAATAAGGAACGAACTTATCCAGAACTGTTGCAAAACCGAAGATGCCGCTTGGTCGTCCCTGGCATCGAAGTAGGAGGCAGGTGGAGCAATGAAGCGTCCAACTTCATCCGCATGCTTGCCAACGCCAGAGCCCGCTCCAGCCCCCCTTCACTCCAAGCAGCCACCCGTGCGGCGCTGGTGTCCAGGTGGTCCGCTGTCCTCACCCACGCCGCAGCGACGTCCTTCGCTGCCAGCCTGCTGTTTGAAGACCTCTCTCCCCACCACAACTTGGACGGAGATCTTCCAGCCCTCGGCCACATCCTTGTCCACGCCAGCCCCGCCGTGCCAGCCAGTCGCCTGCCAGCCCGGTAGCGGAAGGTCTGGACTTATACCTTCCCTACCTCAACCACATCTGGAGATTGGCCAGTATAAAAACAGTCTGTGCCTGGAAGCTGCCCAGTAAAACAGCTTTGTACCAGGGGACCTTCATGCGGCCAAAAAGGTGCGAAGGAAACAACAAAAAAAAAATGGCACTTCACATGGGCCAGTTAGACATTAACATGCAAACCAAATCATTTTCATGAGGACGAACGACATCAATGGGGCCAAGATTTCGGGGCAAGAAATGTTGTATGCCTTTTCATCCGCCAGGAGCGGCCAAGGAACGGGACAATGTTTCCGATTTCCTTGGACCCAATTTTTTTTTTGTGACAAATTCGGATTTGCAAATTTAATTCCCTTCCTAATTGTGGATCCGGTGTTTTCCTCTGCCGTGACAACAAACATTCACGCATTTGAGATGGAACAAAGCAAGGCTAGTGACGCGTGGAAGAACCATGCTTGGAAGCGGCCGTAATCAAAATTTGTTTCGATTCCATGGAGTTGGCCGAACAAACAAAATTCAAAATCAACAACCGAATGCTGCTGATAAACGTACTTGACCAAGCGTTGGTTAAGCCACCCTCCCTCCACCAGCCACCAGCCGCAGCCCGCGTCCAAGGATCAGTGGTTTGGACTTGCCTGTCCACAAATTAGTTTTGTGATTGCTAATTCGTGACCCAAAATGTTTGGTTTCATGATTCACAATTTTTTACAAAACATGTGTCGCTATGCTTGTTGAAGGCTTGGAGGTGTGAGGTGTGGCACAAGTCAACAATGACAAGGCCGGGAATGAACGACGCGTCATTCTTCTTTTTGGTCGAGTCGAAAAACATACCTTCCCCAACAGCACTGCTCCCACTCCTTTGCCCCGCCGACAAACCTACCAAACGATTACCTTTTCTATGGGGCAACAATGCTGCGTTTGGTTTCCAATTTCGCAGACATCTAATTACGTCATCGCTTGGTTTGTGGTGAATGCGTGGCTACTAGCACGAAACAAGTCCGGAAACCCAAAAAACGTTTTTTTGCATCATAGAAACGTCGAACAGAGACATTTGTAATCAGATACGGCGACAGGTTTCGCAAGATGCCGGGCCTCAAGGTTGCCCACCGCTTCATGCCATTCGTCCGGAACATATTCCCTCCACGACATCTTGGTGCAGAAACAAATGGCCTTGTCCGAAAGTCGTGGACGCAAACCTTTGCCCAAAATATTTTTCGCAGCCTTCCAAAGGTTGTGCTGCGGCAATCCGTTCGCAAGTGTGATTTTATCTTGCGAGACTGGCGGTGCCTGTCACCACTGGCTTGAGTGGTGCAACGATTGCACCAATGAACTGTTTGAAATTACTTGGAAAACGGATTTGCCCGGAGGTTGCTTTCCACAACATTGTGGCCGTTTTTAAGGCGGCCGCGGCGGGGGTGTTTTTTTTAAAAACGTTTTTCCTTTACTTTCCGTATCAATTTACAGAATCCTCCGCAGCAAACATGTTGTTGAACCGTCGTGTCCGTAATGCATTTTTCCTGTTCTTCCGCAATTGTTTTTCCATTTCGTGATTGTGTTGTTCTGTTCTGTGGCAGCATCCTGGTCCGAAATCAATTTCAATATAATGTTTGAAACCCACGGTTTACAAGCATTGCGGGAAAGTTTTGGCGAGCATTCAGCGGCAACTTTTGCATAGCAAACTCGCATGCTAGCAGGCATGTCATTGGTGGAAAAGTGGTCTGCATGTAAGCGTTCCATTTCTGATCCAACTATTTCACGATACTTGGTACGGACAAAATTGTTTTCCAAAATCATTGCATCAAATTCATGAAGTCCGGGTTGGCCAGCTCGCTTTGGGATTGGAATATCCAAGTGTAGAATGACCGGGAGGTGATGCGATGCCAAAACCCTATCCATGCAAGAAGCAACATCTTGTCATGCAATGTAATCAATGTATGCTGGTAAGGAGGAAAAAAGTTTCGTTACCGAAAATTGGCCGGAATCATTTAAAAAGTGTGGGGGAAAAACAAAAGGGAACCCACATTGTATACAGTAACCTCCCGTGTCAAGTGTATCAATCTCACTATGTATCCGCAGCTATGTCCCAAGTCAAAAGAGCCCTGTGCAGCAGTCACTAGCGTTTTGCATGGTAGCGGAGCAGGTTACTGCCTGGCTCCTGTAAGTCCTCTGGTCGGAGGCAAACCGGATTTCGTGGTTGGTGCATGGACGATCCTTTCGCATCTGACTCGGCAGTGTTAGCGGATTTCTTGCATCGGGAAAGGAACGATCCGGGATTCTTGCAACGACGCAGAGCGTCAGGGCGATTTGGTGCAGGGCAATCGATTGTTGAACAGGCAGTTGAACGTGGGCGATCAAGCAGCACAATTTGGTTCCATCAACCGCCGCTCATACGATTGAGCAAGATTTCAATTGGGTTTTGGACCCTTGTGGTTGCTAAATTTCACAAGTCTGGGGGGAATGTTTCAGGTTTGGCTACGAAGATCCTAGCTTGGCAGAAGAAGCACAATCATACTCTGTGATGAATATCGCATGAACAGAATCAGAAACGCGATCTAGCAACATAGTGTGATTAAGATGTTGTAAATTTCTGGAAACCATGTAAAATGCTGTCCAATGGGTGGGCTCACGTTCTTCCAGCATACAAAATACAAAGAATTGTGCTCTTCCAAATGAGTGGACTTCGTCAGAATGCTCCTGTAGACTTGAGGTCTGTCAAAATTCAATAGACAAATTTTGAAACATGATGATTGACTCACATGAAGTCAGTGAATGTATTCCAATATTGTACTTCTTTTGATATCAACATAAGCCGTTCTCAATACAAACGATTGAGCACAACCTTCCATTGTATTTCACATGGGACATGAGTATGAACGTGTGAAAAACTCATACGGTTGATGGACAAAATCCTGCACCACTTGGGGCACCAGAAACTTTTTACATTCTGGGGCTAAAACATTGTTTTCGGGCACCCGAACTGGCGCAGGATTTTTTCCACCAACAGTACCCAACGGACCAAACCCACAGTATTCATCCTTGTCAGCATCATTGTCACTGTCACTGTCACTGCTATTGCTTGTCTTGGTGTCATTCTCAAGCTAAGTCCGAAAAATAATTGGTTTGAAATCAAAGTCATGCTTTTTGCAAGCACGACGGCATACAATCACAGCCAATCGGAACAGGGAAGAAAAAACAAACAACTCAGCAATTTGACAATCAATTGTGAAAAGACCATATTGGATGTCTAATTGTATGGCCTTATGACTTTCAGCTATGGCTATGTCATTGTCCTGAATATGTATGCATTCTTTCCTGTCATTGACATGTTGTCCCTGCCGTCTGTTGATACCAATATACAACACAACGCAGAAAATACAATCAGGCATGTAGGCATCTAACATCAATCTGTATGTGAGTACTACTATCTTGGAGTTGACGGCCGCAAGGCACAAGGGTTGAACCCACAGCATCTCAAGTTAGAGTTGTTTGTTTGCCAACTCGACCGGACCGGACGATTAGTTTGTAGACACAAACTTGCACATCGACGGATCTAAAAAATGCCCGGCCCCCTTTGCTTTGCCTGAGCAGGACTGCTAGAGAAGAATATGATCGAATATGATATGTATATCAGTATATCTTAAAAGAACCTGGCTAAGACCAGACTGCAGCAAACAGACATGGAAGAATGCTAGACAATTTCCAAATGGTCTTTTAGTGTCCGCACATGTTGCTCTGTCCAATTGTGCGATGTGACGTGTAAGCAGGCAGCTGGAAATCTGGCAAGACAGAGGTGGCATGGTCTTAAATTTGGCTATCAAGCCCTACCCTCTACCACACAGCTTTGTACCTTGCTACCTACCT
>DF243057.1:0-43612 GCA_000507305.1 Breviolum minutum Mf 1.05b.01 | reverse complement strand
AGGTGGACATGGCCGATGAACGCGTCCGTGAGGCATGCTTGCGAAACAGCGGAACCCCAGCAGAATTCGAGCCCAAGGCGTGCCAAATTGATCCCCAGAGGCGGTGCCGTACAGCATGTTCGAAACCCGTAAAAACAAAGCAAAAGCGTGCATAGAATAGGCGCGTGGCGGACAGCTAGGGGGACATAGGCGCATGGCAGGTGGACATGGCCGATGAACGCGTCCGTGAGGCATGCTTGCGAAACAGCGGAACCCCAGCAGAATTCGAGCCCAAGGCCTGCCAAATTGATCCCCAGAGGCGGTGCCAACCGTGCCTCACGGTGCCGAAAGTGCAGCTTCGAAACCGTTAAAATACACAGTACACAGGTCAAGAAGGTAAGTGGACCGTAGCAGGTATATGAGCAACCGAACGTGGACAAACAAAAACATGAGGTCGTTGGCTACGGATGCGAAAAGGCCGAACACCATCTAAATCCGAGCCTGAAACCGCGTTGGCTTTGTTCTTCCCTTACGCCTCCCCCTCAGGCAAGGCAGAGGGGTCGGCGGATATCTACATTGTAATGTGTATAGCACTATGCAACTATTTGTTTGCTAGGAATTCGTTAGGTTGTCTCAGCCTGGGACAAAAGTCTCTAATGTTGGACAACAACACATTTCCACAGGTCAGGCCCAGGCAAAAGTGATGACAGAGATGCGATGATTGCAGTGGTGCTGGCCAGCTTGAAAGATTTAGTTGGGTGTTTCCAAAAATAATGGTACCCCCAAATCATCCATTTTAATAGGGTTTTCCACCATAAACCATCCAATTTGGGGTACCCCTATTTTTGGAAACACCCAGTTGTTTGTGAATGATCAAAGGTTTTGTATGACCCAAACAAATCTTGCGCAGTGTTTTTGTGCCAGGAACTTCAGAAGCAACTCGATGAAGAGAAAAATAAGAATCGAACTCTTGAGGATCAGTGCCCCCGTAGATTTCATGAAGTTTCTGAGAATGCATGGTATTCTATATTTGCAATTTGCAAAGCAAGGACCAAAGAAGCTCTCTCTCTTTGCTTCAGGTACAAACATCGAGTTGCATCTTTTGCAGCCCTGGCTTGTTGATTTTGTGGACAGATTCACAATTTTGTAGACATGTGGACACTTCACAATTTGAATTCGTTGCAGCTCAGCTGATGTGAGTGAAGTTGTATGCTAGGTCAAGCGTGAGAAAGCTACCATGAAACTCGGACAGCAGACCAAAGGTGCAGGAGGAAACAGGTGTTTCATCATTTGCTGCCTCCAAGATGTTGCGACTAAGGGGTGCAAATGCATGCTGTGAATTATATGACAAGTATTGAAACTAAGATGGTTTCTACACACAAGATATCAATACAGAGGTAAAACATGGATAAATATCATCATGATAAACAAATCATATGCTTACTCTTTGCAAGCTGAGGAACAAGATTGAGGCACTTGAGAAGCGTTTGCTTGAAGGTGCTGAAAATGATGAGCACAGCAGCATGTCAGCAAGAGATATGCAAACACCAATTCGGAGTGCAGTTAGACTACTTTTTTCGCCCATATTTGAGAGTCAAACGAAGGTTCCAGGCAATTTATTGTGGGAGCCTTGCAGTGATTTTGAGGTAAACGCATGGAGGCGATAGGCAATATGCATCGAAGTGCCAGAATCTCAATATCCTTTGGACCACCTTTGCCTGGCAACAGCTGGCCTGGAAACAGGTGATCACAGGACTGGACTGCATCCAAACCAACACAGCGAAGATTCTTCAGGCACGAAACTGTGTTGATAGGTAAGGGAGCAATCAGGTACACTAATATCACTAAGACTAATACCACTCATACCGAATCCATCCCAAGTCTTGGCTCAAAGATCACCTTGGAATCAAGTTGTGTTGTTAGGAAGCAGAATCAAGGAGCTCTCAATACTGAGAATTGGGTGAGCCCTTACTGAAGGAGCTTCTTAGAAAAATGCGCGATCTTCCCGTTTGATGCTCAAGGATCAAGAGAAAGATCTGATGAGAGCTTTCAGAGCAAGGCTACAGGAAGTGTCAAAGGACCCCGGCATTGGATCACGGATCGTATTCTCCCAGCTTTTTGGTTCCAAACTAAAATGCGGTCGCAGATCGACTTGTGTGAAAATCTTTGCCTACATTTCAAGGACCTTGAGGCTCAACGAAGCCGAAAAGGGGAACACTCCACCGAGTTCAAGTCTCAGTTGAAGATTTGTTGTAACAAAACACCCTGTTGACTTGGCTATTTTCAAAATCCTTAACTCAAAACCACCTGTCATCCCTGTTTTGAGTTCCACTTCCTTGAAGATAAGATGTCTCACGAGTCTCATTTCGAAAGCTATAAAGTCCAAGGCAGCAAGCTCATCATCGCAGAGTGGCAGAGCACTTAGAGATTATTGAGATTAATTGAAGTTACAAGGCTTCCTGTTCATTTTCTTGTGCGTTTTTGTTGTTCTTGTGACTTTGGTTTCATTGTGAACAGTTTGATCTCGGCTTTCAAGCCTCTCTTCCATGCATCCTGGTGTAAGGTGGCTGAGTTGCACAAGACTCAGGAGATGTCAGCGACAGCGATGAAGTGTGTGCTGCGTGTAAGTGTTGTACATCTCCAGAGACGTGGAGTGACTGAAGTGGTGCATTCAAATCAAAGAGAAAGACAGCGTTGCAATATGTTGCAATCGCGCATCCTGTGATGTTTGTTCAGGAGTTGGCGCAAACCTTTGACAAGAAGAATCAACAGCTGACAGCTGAAAATCAAAAGCTGGCAAACTCAGTGTATCTTTCTGAATGGATTCTGGATTTGTCCAGTTGGAGGCAGCCTTTTCAAACAATGACAAAGGCATTTTTTGAGTGGCTATTTGACTAATTTGATGCTGCCTTGCTGGCATCTTCCCCCCCTTAGGTTACAAGAGAAGTTGCGTACCCGAGAGGATGACCGGCAAGCGCTCCTGCGAGAACTCGTGTTGTCAAGGACGCCGATTTGTTGCCATTCCAATTAGACCTTAAAGACACAGTCCGAAGGAAAAGCAAGTACTAAAGATATCTAAAGATAATTTTCATACATTTCATACTCTTTTGTCAATCATGTTTGATTCCTTATTTGGTTGCCCCTTTTGAGGATGGTTTTTTTACTCAGATTTGCTAGAGTTCAAGTTCAACAGCACAAAAACCAAATCTTTACACAGGAAAGAGGTACAAGCTATGAAGCAACAGTTCAGTGGCACTAAGGAAAATGTTTGGCACTTAACAAAAAAACCCACGGTGTGGAGCTGTTTCCCCAGATGGTGCCCAACCACCAAACGGACGTGATTCGATCCCGTGGATGTTTTTGAGGCCGAGCCAGAGGCGAAGTCCTCTACCGAACAAGAAAAACCAAGGAGGTTGGAGTGGGACCAAAAAAGCAAGTCTAAATTGATGCATTTTGCGACAAAACTTAGATAACTGTGAAATAACATGAAAGGTATAGAAGCTAAAGAATATACAAATTTTTGTATGGGCACTCTTGTTTTTTTGAGATTTGTGAGAGGTCAAGAAAAAGGTTCAAGAGCTTCAATAGAACCACCGTACCCAAAGCTTACACTGTTGTTGCAAGGAAAAGCTACTCACAGAGACAGATAGATCAAGCGCGGTTACAGCAGACGCCAGGAACTCACGTGTTGTTGAAAGGTGAGTAACAAAGTGCCCGTGGGGTTTGCTGGGTGGATCATGCTATGTAAACTCAGGCTTGCTATCCTGACATGTTAGCAAAGATTCTCCCAAGAATGAAAAAGCACACAACCCAGGCACAACAAGCAATATGAGCGAGAGGCCTGGAACGACTGCTTGATGGGATAGTGAGCCTAGTGGTTGAACTTGAGTGTGATCTACATGGACGTTGCTGTCACCCATACTACAACGATGTATTTAATGCCAGAGAATCATTTTTACTTTGGTAAGAGCGTAGGATTGCAACAGCAAGTAGATGGACTTCTATCAGGGACTTAATACAACGTTTGTTGACCTACGATATCAACGTTTGTTGAATTTGCAAAAAAGAACCGTCAGCGTTTCTGAGATCTTTGAACTTCACTTCGAGCTCATTGGAAATGGCATTCACCTTTCAAGCATTTCAAATGTGTAATTTCCAGAAATATCCCAGCTATTCTGAGATGCTAATTCCAAGGACTCATTCGGAGTGAGAGCTCTTGCCAGATGTTTTAAAGCTTTGGAGGTTGCACTTCGGGAAGCAGCTCTCAAACTCAAGCGTATGGTGGATGCTGTCGCACACTTAGCCTGTTGACCTGATGTGAAGATTCTGCCCTTATGGTGTATTCATCATGGCTTACATGGCTTACCATTGTTCTAGGAGCGACGCACGGTGGTTGCCTTGAAGCAACAGCAGGCCATATTCACAGTGATGATTTCATGGTTGTTGATTTGTGGATCGACAGGCGGAGATGCTCCAACAACGCACAGAGCTGGAAGTGCTCCTGCGACAGAGCTTGGATGATGTCAAATCAGAGATTCTGCGGTGTCTTGGTGGAAAAAGCACATCAGATTTAGCTTCAAAATGAGACAAACACACCATGAAGGCAAACAATGCTTTGGACATGTTTGCAAGATATGATTAATTTGCGCTACATGAAATGAGACACACACACACACACACAAATCCACAATGTTTGCTTCCGTTTGATGCTTGAATGAGGATGAGGGCGATGGCAGATAGTCAGGACACTGAACTTAACAATCAAATTCTCCCATGAATAGTTACATCTGCAATCCCTTTTCTGGAACCTTTTCCTTTTACTATTCCTTGGCTGAAACAACGCTCGTGTCGCGATGAAGGATCCCTCCACATCGCCGGGTGGCTCTGGTCCTCCACTATCCACAGTGCCCTTTTCTTAGCCAATCAAAGTGCCACCTTTGGCAGATTGAAAGGAGTTTTCAATACATGATATCAGAAAACAAGTTTGAAATCCAGAGTGCATTCAAGTCAATTTTGCACTTCAGTCAGTGTTTTCCACTGAATTTCAACATCTTCATCGCTTTATCAAAACGCATCTATCAAGGTCTGTGAACGAACTTAGTGCACAAGATCGGGAAAGGGCGGGAGACCAAGCACCTTGCCGTACTTTTTTGGCATCCCAAAACCGAGAAAAACGCTTTTCGACGGCCTTGGCCAATGCGGTTTGCAGGTCTTAGAGCTTCTTCTGTCTCAACAACGTGTGGTGGGGGCCTTAAACATATCACTTACTGTACCCCCGCACCCAGTAACAGTCACCAGCGGGATTATTGCATTTTTTGTAGGGAATCCCTATACGCCTTTGTTTGCCACTGTTACATACTGTTACTGGGTGGGGGGTAAATCCAAAATATCATGTATTTATAGTCATCTCAGTTAAGACCAAGAGTAGCTGCAGCATTAGTAATTTCTGAAGCTATTGCAGAAACATACACATAAGGTTTATACACCGCAAATAAGAGTATATTCTATACTGTATACGTTCTCTTGCGGCTTGTAACAACAACCTGAGATGTTTGGCAGGTGCAGCTTCTATACCAAAAGACTTTCCCACAAGATGCGGTTCCTCCAGAGCCTTGTTTGCAATAGCAATGAGTTCTTGCGTGATTTCAGAACTGTTCACCTAAGTGCTGAAAGGTTGTGTCATTTCTTGATGCAAAGTGTAGAAAATTACAACCACCACCTGTCAATATGCTAGCAAAATGATGTCTCATCTGGTAGCCAGGTGGCTTGTCGTAGGATGTTTGTCTTTGTCAGGCTTCGGCTCCTTCCCACAGTGTCTTGATCCTAGTTTGCACCACCAGCGCAGAACGCATTGGTAGTTTACGACCCTTCCTATTGGCAAGGGTGTAATATAACAGATAATATCAATGTTGCATCAAAAGAAGGAAGGCCAATCAACTCAGTTTTCTGATTTGGTAGGATGATCGGCAAGAAGATCTGAATATTTGTGTAGCAGTTCTTGGTTGATGTATTTGATGTAGGCCACGGCATCTGGAGATGAATTCGCCTGGCTTGGGGACATCATCCCTTCTGATGAGGGCTAAGCCAGCCCCCAGGATCAGAAAGGTGCTTTTGGTGAGTTCTATTTTCTGAAGATTTCCAACCCGCAGATTCCAACATCGGGTGTCCAGTGGGGTGATCGGAGTGAGTTTTTCGACTTGAGTTGATGTCGATGTTGAGTCGATGGAGGCCAGCTTGCCTGTGAGTGCTAATATCTTGGCGCCGGAACTCACAACAATCAAGATAGTAGAAACCCAAATATGGAAAACTTTGTAAGTCAAGTTCACGAGCTCTGTGCAGATTTGGTGGATGATCTATGAAACTTGAATTCAATTAATTCTTGGAGTTTCACAATGGCGCAGATGTTTCACAAGTATGTCTCACTTTGTAGATGTTTTTTTCGTGTTAATGAGGCAGAAGTTCAGGCAAGTCCTGAAATTTGATACACATTTCATCCAGCCGAAGGAATTGGAAGCCCCAACGATCATCTGCCTCGTAAGTCTGAACGCCCGATGACGTGTCAGGCTGTTGTCAAAAGTTTTTTAAGTCTTTTGTTCAATTGTCTTAATAAAATTGCTTCGAATATTAAACCGATCTGGTTATATGTGGGAAGTATTACTCTTTAAGCGATTTGTAGAAACTGAAAGTGTCTTGGATTCTATGCAGAGCTCAGAGCACCCTTACATGATGAATAGTTTTTGTGCTGGGCTTAAGGGTACTTTACCGGTGGACATAACGCCACACTTTTGTTGCCTGAGGATATTGAAGAAAGCAACTTGATTCCCATCATATCTGTTTCTTATGTCAACTTGACATATTTTCATCCATGCAACTGGTTGGACCAAGTTCTCCATATATTTTCATAGACATGTACAACGTGTAACTACAGTAGATGAAGCCAGCTCAATGGCCCTGTGCACTTGGAGTTGGTAACTCAGCGCCTGAAGTTGGTGTCTTCAATGGAAGCTTTTCTTCGATAGTTCCATGGGTTCCGTTAAACATGGCCCAATAAAAGAACCATGATCATTTTGCTTCACTGTGGGACTATCTTGTCACCTGAGGCCCTAGTTGCTTCAGGACCTTGGTGACAATTGCAAGAGAGGAAATTGTAGGACCAGAATGGCACCCTGTGAATCGAATCTCTAACAGCCAGGAACTTTGGAGCTCCTCACATTTGCTGTGTCACGTGAAGTGGACATTCAAGATGGCCTTGAGAAGATGGAAGCAGATTTTTGGGATGCAGAAGGGTGTGAACGACCACTTCTAATTGATTTGCGCAGGGATTTCGCGGATATGTCTTCTGGCATTTTTTTCTCGCTTGGTGGTACGATGGAGAAGTCGGCCAGTGGGGCACAAGAGCGACTTCTGGTTTACATTGCATCGCAGTTAGCTGCAAGTTTGGTACAATTCCTTGATGCAAACCTTGAGATGGCATCTTATTTATTCGATTGTCCATATCGACCTGAGATGTCAGATTCAAAGTACCTTTTGGAGCGTTTCCAAACTTTGGAAAGAAAAGTATTGGCTTTTTGTGATCTTATTGATTCTTCTATAGAGGTCTCGGAATCTACAATCCATTTGAGACAACATCCTGTCGTTATACCTACGAAGCGCGGTACTTTGAAATCTGCACGTCGAACTTTCAAGGACTGCTGGACATCCGATTTTTTTTCAAAAGTAGGAATTCCTTGAATCAAGTCGATTCCCTTTTTGAAATATACGAAAATTCTGTACTCAAAATCTAAAATCATTTTGGAAGACGCCAAGTTGACAACTTGCAGGATGTCAATGGTCTTGGAATACTCGAAGGCTTTGATGTACAACACCAAGCTTGGAAACAGGGCAAAGTAAAGGATATGTCAACAGATGAGCGGAAACTGAAAGTGCCATGGCTGAGATGAGTCTAAGGGTCGGTGGCGATAAAGAGCATTTGAAATATGAGCGGATACCATCAGTTTTGAGCTTGTTGTGTTAACAAAGATCAGTTTCAAGTTTCAAGGGAGGATGAATCTGTCTTTTTGAAGCGTCTTTACAGACCCCCTATCTCTTTACTCTTTAGATTCCAAAGATGTTTATTTTTTCGTCCCTGAGGAATTCCTTGCCGCGATCAATGAGCATGATGCTTCACTTTCAACTTCTGAGCTGATGAGCAGAACGACTCTGGCCATTTGTTTGCTGCTGAGAGGTTTACTTCAAGTCTTACTAAACCCCTCTTTGAAGTATTTCCTTAGTGCCTGAAGTACAGCCTAAGGTTCAACCATCTCTGCAGTTGTGATGGCTCTTGTAAACATTGTGCCGGACCTGGCTGCTGATTTGCGACACATGCCAGGAGGAAGTCGGGTATCTTGCAGATGTTGTAGATATGTGAATGACGCCTTGCAACGACTACAGGATTTCCGGCTTGGACGCAACATGCTATGATCGATTTCCTCATCAATACAACCGCAAGTACAGTGGATTTGCAGGACAGATGCACTGGATTTTCATGTTTGTTGGGCAACCAGGTACAACATATTTTGATATATTTTGTATTCTACTGTGTTCTAGGTATGTCGTCGAATGATAGAACACGTCGAGAGAGTAATGGAGCAGCCCAAACACAAGTGTACGGACGATTAACTACTTTTACTCTCCCCATGATACTCGAAATTGGGAGAAAGACGGAATATTAACCTGTACCAGATATTTGTGTATTCTCTTTCATCCACAACTTGGTATATCAATGCGATTCAATATTGTTGATATACGTTGATAGAAGAACCGTACATATCAATATCTGCAATACATTTCATAGATTTTCATAGTTCATACTCCAAGAGTGGACCTCCACAACTATCCACTCTTCTAGTAGTGATAAAGTTGGTAATCATCCCCTGCACGTTTGCACCGCATGTGGGTGCGTCTCAAGTTTCCTGCTGATGATTTTATTTTGATAGAAAAGCATTGGGCCTTTAGGCACCAATTTCTGACACATGGGCAGATGATGCAGTGATGTCCCCGACCCACGATTCTCCACTGAAAAGTCGAAGAGTAGCCAGGAAGAGTTGTTCCTGGGGCCAATACCTCGAGCAGGCAAGGCGGCATGCTGAAGTCTTGTGTTTCGAAATGGCACAAGCATCAAACCTGTCGCCATGCAAGCGAACCTAGCATCATCTAGTCAAATCAAATCAAATTAGGCCAAATCAGATTATTTTGGATTAAATCGAATGGAATCAAATCCAATCACATCATCATCATCATCATCATCATCATCATCATCATCATCATCATCATCATCATCATCATCATCATCATCATCAGCCATTTGATGAGGTTGGCCAACAATGCGAAGTTCACCTCTTTGTAGTGGCTTGCAACTGGCAAGTCATGGTACCGTGCCCAGAAACTGGGGCTCCAGCGTGGTTTCTGTTGGAAGATCGACTCTTTGAGGCGACCGGCTCAAAGCGCCCAAAATTCGAGCTGTCCGGAAGGATGCGAGTGGATTACCCACTTGGTGGGGTGTGCTTGGCTTAAATCCAGTGGTCAGAAATCAATGAGTCATGCGAACGGTTCATCAGTTTGTTTATTTTCATGTCCGGAAATCAGGCCACACCAAAGCAGATGTTGGATGCCATTGAACATTCTGGCAGGCAGCTTTTCAGCTCACATTTTCAGTTTTCCAAATTGCAGGCCATCCTAGTGACAATGGAAAATTCAACAAAAAAGGGGGAGCTTATTTTCTGGGTCAGATATGTTGGAAGGCAAGTAGGGCTTCAGTTTTGCATGTCATTGTTTTTTCTTTGACATTTTTGCTGTTCCAGGCCTGTGTACAACTCCTATGTTGCAGCGAGAAGCTTATGAAGTAAGAGTTGCAGCCGAAGAGACCCCAAGAAATCCAGCCATTTTCGCCTCACGCTTGACGCTGAGATCCGCAACGCCGCCCAGTTCGACCTGGAAAAAAGCTGCGAGGAGTCGGCCATGAACTCAATTTCACCTTTTGTATCCTTTTGTTAAAGGAGAAAACCTATGGATGTGGTGGATTGATGTAGGTAAGTTATAGTACATTGTATTATGCGGATTGGAAATATGATATATTATTGTTTTTTTGGGGAATCTTTATTGACTTTTTATCATACCAGTATGATGGGGCCCGGGGCGGAATCTAGAAGTTTTTTCGTGACTCTGCCAGTGAAATTGATTTGACTTTTGGTCCAAAGGTCACAGTTTTCTGCTTTGCTCAAAGACCGAATCCGTTGACAGATAAAGCAAATGAAGACAAAGCTATTGACATTCGCATGTTTGGCACACCACGTTTATGCATACATCGGATAAATGATGATAAATGTATACTAAACGCGCAAACAATACAGACACATATCTCACCCTTTCATAGTGGAAAATTGAAGATTCATCTCAAGCAAGGATTTCAAAAGAAAAATCTTTCAAGAATCCAAAAACGAAGCGACATTCAAATTCTGGAAACTGCAGTTGTCTTGGCCTGAGCCGCTGTTGCGATATTTTCATATGCCTCATGCTCTCGATTCATGTGGTCTTGGCATGGGATCGCCAAGTAACGTTACAGACGGATGGGGACGTTTTGGTGCATGAGCTCCTTAGCCGGGCACAGGATGCGTTGCAACAAGGCATCAGTTCATTGACTACTTCTTCTGGACAGCTCTTGCCAGGTGTGGAGAACTATTGTTGAGATGATGATTTCATTGATTTGTTGCTGTTATGATGTTGTTGTTTCTACAATATATAATTATATATTTTTGAAAAAGATGGGTTAAATGGCTGGTGCTGATGGGAAACAACAAGCACATGAGAGTTTTTGATAGGTGTGTTGACATGCAATCAACATGTATAAGTTGGAAGTGAACAAACACATCATCTGCAGATTCTTTGAACTCCATGTTTTTTTTGTATGGCAGGATGGCATACTTTGGAGCAAGTGGGCTTGAGAGATGGTGACTCTGTAAATGCTTTGGAGCGAAATGCGACCATTTTTGCCAACGATACAGCATTTGCAATTATTCGTGGTGATGGATCAGTAACCACCTGGGGAGATGAACATAGTGGAGGTGAAAGCTCTGCTTTTCACGATGAGCTCATTGGTGTGCATCAAATTTCAGCATCTTCATGTGCATTTGCAGCAATTCGCATGGATGGACAGGTTATCACTTGGGGAAGTGCTGCTGGAGGTGGTGATAGTCAAGCAGTTCAATGTGAGCTGAGGCAGGTTCAAAGTATTATTGCTTCAGCTTATGCTTTTGCTGCTTTGTTGTCTGACGGGCGGGTGATATGCTGGGGAGCTCCAAGTTCTGGAGGTGATTGCAGTGCAGTGAAAGAAAGGCTCCATGAGGTACAACACATCCGAGCTTCTCGATTTGCCTTCGCTGCCACCCGAAAAGATGGTACCGTCGTCACTTGGGGTGCTGGGACCTTTGGAGGAGATAGCAGCTCGGTACAAAGCCAGTTGATCAACGTGAAAAAAGTTCAAGCCACACATTCCGCCTTTGCTGCGTTGCGTGCCGATAAGCGTGTCATTTGTTGGGGAAGCGAAGCTCGGGGAGGAGACGGAGCGGGCAAGATGTGTGAGCTCGTTGATGTGGAAGGCCTCGAAGCATTTCCAAGTGCCTTCTTGGCCATTCGCACAGATGGAACAGCAGTGACCTGGGGATGTGGCTTTGCAGGGGGTGACAGTGGTCGTATTCAACGAAAGCTTCGAGATTTGAAACTCCTTCGACATACTCAAGGTGCAGTAGCTGCATTGCGCTCTGATGGTCAAGTATTTACATGGGGCTGTCAAGGCTCAGGTGGTTGTAGTCTTGCTATTCAGCCATGGTTAACAAATGTGAAAGACATTCAAGGTACAAAAGGCGCCTTTGCGGCAATTCGTCAAGATGGACAAGTTGTGGCTTGGGGGAAGAAAGACTCTGGAGGTGATACTTCGAGGGTAGAAATGCACCTCAACCGAGTTCAATCCATTCGTGCTTCGGCCTTTGCTTTCGCTGCTATCAAATCCAACTCGGCCATTGATGGCAGCAATGTTGTCACCTGGGGAAATCCTGAGGCAGGTGGAGATTCTTCAGCAGTACAAGAACAGCTGAGAGAAGTGCGCCATATCCAATCCACACACTTTGCTTTCGCAGCGTTAAGAGCTGATGGCCGAGTGATAACTTGGGGTAGTGCTGATGCAGGTGGTGATTCAAGTGCTGTACAAGATGAGCTTCGCGATGTCCATATGTACCATAGTCGCATTCGCTTTTCCAATACCAGTCGCTGGGGCATTACGTGCCTCACTCCAATGAGTGATGTAGGAACTTCAGCACTTGAGATGAGCTCAGTGTGTACCAAACGCAAGCGAAATGCTTCGGAAGAAGGAGATGATACTGGAGACCACATGACAGATAGCCAAGAAAAGGATCTCTTTTTGTTGGAGATGGGCGGAAGAGTTCTTGTTTCACCAGGAGGTGGTGACATGTGGTGACAGCTTGGTTATGGAAATTTCGCAGCTGAGACATGGGATTCAACTGGCTGTAGGTTCCATGGACCGTGGACCTGACATCGTAACCGTACATGATTCATTGTTGAGACCAGGTTGAAATGATCTTTGATCCGGGGCAATGCTTCAACCGCCATGCTGCTGTGGTGCGCTCTTGCCTTCTTTGTATTCATATGTCATATGTGTATTCATTTTTGTTGTCTTTGTCCAACTTCAGAGAAAAGTTCACCAAAAGCGTTGTGTATTTTGCCGTGTCAGGTATATTATGTGAACAATGACCCAGAGGCAAATGACAAGCTTTATGTACGTTGGATTGGTGGAGTTTGATCCTTAGTAAATCCTTCATTAGTACCTCCAGCCTCTGTTCATCCTTTCGCGATGTCGGAGTTGTAAGGCTTGGTCCAGCAAACAATCAGAGGAGAAACCTGTGTGGCAAGCATCTTTAGATCCACTACTGGGGCCACCAGAGCCTTATGATATGATGAGTGCCTGGCCTGTTGAAGCACTATCCAAAGTTGGTAGAACCAGTTAGTTTCTTGATGGTATCATGAAGAATCTATCTGGATTCGCCAGATCGATGAACTTTTTGGCTGGCAACTGTCGCATTCTATGGAAGATTTTGGAGGCCTCATTTAGGTCTTGTCAAGATATGCAGCAAGAGTCAAAGTGACAATGGACATGAGGTGGAGAAAATTGCACTGGCGAGTCTGGTCTACGTGCCCATCAATCCCGTAATACCTCCACCATTGGAGGCTCAATAGTTTCGACCTCCTCGGCTGTGAAGATTTCGAAATCAAACTCCTGGCAGGTGGAGCCAAATTACACCATCGCCTATATATGGAATCGTCGAAAGATCAAAGCAGCACAAAGAGTGCAATCCTTTGAAAGCACAAATTGGGAGCATGTTTCCGCTATCTGACTTGCTGAATTCATGCTTATTCTATCTTATTCTACCTTTTTTCATTTTCACCGCAAGAAAGACATTTTGGAGATTTGCTGCTTCCAAGGCCAACCTCTCAGATGAGGCTGCTAAAGCCCATACGCTTCGGCGTCATATCACGGCGCAGCGCTGTTCTGAGGATGAGATATTTTCAACACCTCGAAAAACAACACTGAAATGTAGCCTGATTCGGGTAGGTTACCCTGAAGGGTAAAACTTGCCTTTTGTATCGACTCTTAGGTGCTCCCTTCAAAGGGTTGTGAATCTCCTCCAGCCTCTAGGCCAACTGTTCGCCATGCTGTGAAAAACGCTCATTTTCGAAATTGCACTCGGCTGTTAAAGGAGTCATTCAATCGCATTGATCAATAGTTCATGTAGTGGCAACTTCAAGTTTTGTTTATTTTACGTACACATTACAAATATTGATCGGATATGCAATGACATGTGATGTTTTTCTATGACAATTATGGTCAGCTGCTCCTTTTGTGTTGTCATCAACTGCTGCTCAATCTCGCCATCATTTCAATTTTTTCCATGTTTGGTACTATGAACGCCGGCTCTCGAAGAACATAGACTCCATTCCATGCCAGGTTATGAACTTCTACATCTTGAACACCTCTATGCTGTTTGATCCTGAGCTCCACTCCCGTGAAAAGCATTGGAAAAAAACATCATCAATGGATAGATTCGGATAGATTTTGTTGAAGGTGTTTGCACATGAGAATGCAGCACCTCTTCTCCGGCAGCATGAACTTGCAGGTCGATTTCTCATGATCGCTTCAAAAATTGCTTTTGTAAGGATGCTATAATCATTTACAATCTGTAGCATGGTGTCACAGGTCCCAAAATGTCGACCTTTGAAGTCTGGCGCCAAGGTTGGACATGATGTAGAAGCGCTTTACAAGATTTTAAAAGTGATGTACAACAATCAACAACCACAACAAGACTTTTGATTCAAAAATAGGATTGTTTTTTGACAGGCTGGCATTGTTCCCCCTTCTCCCGAGACTATGGGGGACTGGAGGCAATCTTGGAACAGATTTGCGTTGTGCTGTGATGCTTTTTTTGTCACATCTGTTTGCAGATTCTTTCGGGATTTGATCCAACTTGGCTCAGCAAGTGCCTTACTCCAGCCTGCCTGACTTTCCCAGTTGTGTCGCATAAGCCACATATTTAGTATATTCCTCATGACTTCCTGAGAATTCAAACATGCTTTGACTTGAAACTTCAACAAGCTCAAGCTATCTTGATCCCGATTTCATCCAGTGACTTGCAAAACTCAGGTCCAGATGGGAATGGTGAAGGTGAGAAAGGATTGGGCTGTATCAGGCTTGTAGCTGTTGATTCGTCTTCAAATCGTAAGTCAATTTTCAGACTCGCACGGTTCGAAAGCTTTGTTAAAGAAATTGGAGACTTCTGGTACCTGGTACCAATTTCAAGATCTTTTTATATCTTTTTTCACCAGTTTTCAACTGTGCAAGGTCGTTTCAGGAATTCCTGAAGAGAGAAGGGTACCTGGCAAAGTTACCATCACCAGGCCAGTCATGAAGACTCAAAAAGTTCCGGCCAGGATTAGTGGGGAATTCACTGGCGAGACCTGTGAGGCCTTGGCATCGCAACACTTTTTTTTGCAGAAGATTCAAAAAATCAAATGCTAACCTTTCCCATGAGATGATACTTCGACCTTTTGCAACCAGGTGACCGGTTCAACTTCTGTGGAAAAGGTGGGACCCGAGCAACATGGTTAGAAGTTGCCATGACAAGTTCTTGACTTACAATTTATGTCAGGCACTCCAACGACGACTCCGGGCTGTACATGCAACCACTGGCACCAGCCGTGGCTTGGCGTCAGCCCAGGTGCCATGTTGCAGGACTAGCAGGATGATGCTGTTGATGTCCAAAAAATGGATGTCAGGTGATGGGCAGAAAATGGCCAGAGATCACCTTTCCCAATGCTACTTCCATGTGGTGTTGGAAGCTAAGTTTTGGAGCTTGCCTGGTTGCTTCATACTTTTTTTGAATGTCAAACAGATTATCCAGCCATCCTGAAGTTGCCTGCAAAGATCTATGAATCTATTTCTTGTATTATGTTGAAATAATGATCAACACCAATTTTGCTGCTGTTTTGGCTTATGAGGCAAAGTACCTAAGATCCAGAGATAATTTCGTTTCTTTCATTCACGTTTTCAATCGCCCGTAATTCGAGGACCTTTTCCGATGGAGAATTGATCGAAGTGATGGAATCCACGGTGCATGACATCATTGAAATGCTTGAAATGGATGAAGGTGACCAGATGGAAGCTGCAACTTTGGATCTTCTGCAGTTTCTGGTTACAAGTCTGAGGGATGCAAAGGTTGCAACTGTAGCTGCGCCTGGAATCTTGCAATTAATGAAAAATGAGACATATCGAGGCAACTTGCAAAAGCTGGGACTAGAGTCTGCAGTGAAAGGCTTGCACTTCTTTGGGCCGGAGATGTCAGAGTTAGCTACTGAAATGATTCATGTTCTGAAAGAAGAGCTGGTAGTGGAAAATGAAACTTGGAGATGTTTCTCTTTTCCAAGTCCTCAAGTTGAAGGTGATCATCACGAGGTGTTTGTGAAAGTGAAACTGAGTACAGCAAATGATGCCACACGGCTGTCGAGTCATGGATGGAGAGTGTGGCCTGGAGCACAGATTCTGAGTCAATGGTTGGTGTCTTGGGAGCGGAATCTTTCAGGGATGAAGGTGCTTGAGGCCTGGATATGCCGTTGAATCTTTTCCCAAAAAGATACTTCAAACCCGAAAGGAATCAACATTTGGCAACATTCCTATGACTAGATGACACTTCGAAATACTAGATTTACTAGCTGTTACTAGCTGCTTGTTTTTGATCTTTTGAGGAATTTAAATGGGATTTTTCACATGTTTCAAGAAAAATCAGTCAACAGTTGTTGTGACAGAATCCTTGAGGTAGGTGCTGGACCTGGCTTGGTCGGCCTTGTGGCAGCTCGCCTCGGGGCACATGTGACACTGACGGATCGTTGTAGTGCAGTGCTAGCAGCCTTGCAACAAAGTGTCCAGGCAGGAAAAAGACGAGTTATCACCGTTATCACCCCAAAATTAAGATGACAATGGAAACATTCCACCATTTGAAGATGTTGTTTTTTTCCCTTTTAAAGAAATGGTAATTTTTCAGTGTCATGTCCGCGGCTCAAGTTGGGCTTACATTTTCGGATCTAAGATTTGGTCATTTGATGTTTTGTCCTATCTATTTTGGGCTTACATTTGAGTGATCCCCGAATAAGTTTGGTAACTTGACTTGTGAAAAAACGACATTGTGTTTGCTGCACATGTTTGTTTTCTTTTTGAACCGTCTTTTTTTTGGTGAATGGTTGGTTGTTGGTTAATTTTGGTTGCGTATCATTCTAGGTAAAGGCCTTGTAGGAATCCACTTCATAGGGTGTCCCTAGCTGTTTCGAAATTTTGAGATAAAATGCTGCAGCCAGAGCACAAGGCTCCCCCCGAATTGCTGAGAGTTACATTGATGTTTCCCACTCACAGCAACCTGCAGGGCTTCTGCTTCCGCCAGGAAAACGGCCTGAACTTTGCAAAGGTCATGGATTTGGATTGGGAAGATCCAGAGAGTTTTGGTCCAGTTGACATGGTGCTTGCGAGCGAAGTGATCTACCAGCGTCCAACAGTGGATACTTGCCTAAGCTCCTTTGTGACTGTATAGACACCCTTTGATACATGCATGAACCGTTTACATACAAGCATGTCACATGTTTTTTTCTCCTTGTTTCTTGTTTTGCTGAACATTTGAGACATTTTCGTCTGAAGAGAAAGAGTTGGAACTTTTCGTTTTTTTTTTAAATGGTTTTTGTCTGTGATGATTCAGGACCTACTTCCAGCAGTGCTTCAGAAGATTTTGAGACCTGGTGGACGATTTTGTGCTTGTGAGGAAGTAGGTCGCTCCCAAGAGGGGATCCTTCTTTTTCCTTTGTTTTGTGAAAAGATGACGAGCCTTGGTTTTCGCCAAATTTTTGAAGAGAAACATCTCTTGGATGGATCAGATCTGGAATATCTTCTCTTTGAATTCTGCGCACCGTGAACTTTCTGCGCACCGTGAACTTGGAGCATCATTGAAGCATTTAACGTGAACTTGGTGGGCTTCCAATTCGAAGGTTCTCCAGCCCTACGCCTTTGCATCTGGAGGCGAGGCATCTAACTCAGAAAACGTGGCCAGCGCCTTTGGTGGGAAAAACCATTCACGGTTTGCAGGATAACAGCTATTCCCGCCAAAAGAACTCAATGGACTCCATCTCGATTTGCCAGAGAAATTTGGGAGTAAGGGACAACTATACTACCACGTAATACTACCTGAAGGTTTCATGACTCCTGGCTGAAGGTGGCAAAGTACACCAGAGCAAAGCTCTTTACACTTTCAGTTGGTACCCACAACGGGAACATGCCAGATTTTGAAAAGACTCTTGATGCTGCTGAAGATCACTTCGGTTAGATTTTCTCAGCAACTTGTGCAACTTGGCACCCCACAATGTAGCCTGCTTCATCTCCGAAACTGAAGGCTGGCATCAGCTTTCGAGCTGCTGACCTGTTTGTCCAACGTCCAACTCTGCAGTGTAAACAGGAGTCCAAAAGAAGGATCACACGCAGCATAAGCCAGAAATATTTGCTTCAAAGTATTTTGGATCGTTTCAAGTTTCAAGTCTGTACCCATCTCATCTAAGATGTTCACTGAACACACCAGCCGAATTCAAGTTGGAAATATCATTTAAACATACTGAAACCTACTATACGTATATGTACTAATTACGGAGGATGAATCATGATGAATGTTCCAACTCATATGTTTTGAAACCACAAGGCATGCCTTGAGAATCCAAAAAACACCTGCGTCGTTCAACAGCAGCCCGCTTGAAGTTTGCAGGTCGCACTGTTTGTGCCTGCCACCTTTCCGTGGAAGTCGATGCGACATCATCGACCAAAGCAAGGCTGATGAGGCGCTGGAAAAATTTTGTGAGGCTTCACCTCCAGATATGGGGGTTTCCTAAAATGGTGGTACCCAACAACCATTGGTTTTCCTACTAAAAAATGATCATTTTGGGGTGCTTTGGGGGTACCACTATTTGAGGAAACACCCATATCTCCAGACAGATCATTTGGTGTTTTGGAGTGTTAAAATGGAAACGACAAAAAACAAACATTCTCCGCAAGTTAGGCAAGAAAGTTTCAAGCTGGCATCATTTTTGTGTGATGCACTCGGAGATTTTCATGCATCCAAATATGGATGACCATCGTTCGTCCCCTTGGTACAAAATGAAATTTTCTCTGAGTGGGCAAAACCTTGAAAACAATACAGCTTCACATCCCGCTGACCCCTCCAAGGATAGAGAAAGATGGAATCCATGAAGTGGAGGTCATCTATGATGTGAAGAAACTTGACTTTTCCAAGTTGCCACCCTTGAGTTGTGTCAAACAATTGGCAGGACTTGGCTATGCGATTGAAGGCCTTGTGGCATTTCAACTCGCAGGGGGCCTCAGGATGTGTGATTCATTACCATACATTCAATGCACAAAAGGGAACGGTTTGAATTGAGATATTAAGACAATCCGAGAATCGAGGCAACCTGGAAGAGGGTACCCAGTTCTGGTCTTTCATCCAGGACTGTCCGAAAATGCCAAAGAGCAAGTGGCAATAGCAGGCTACTCAGGAAGAAAATACTCTGCTGAAGAGGCCATCTCAGCTTTCTCACTTTGCTTGAGGCAAGTGAAAATCGCATTTGGCTCATCAAACTTCCAGCAAAAGGCGTCAACTTTATAGTATCCCATCCAAAAAAGCCCTTTGCTGCAACCAGTGGCTCTTGCTACTGGACTTGACATGTCAGGTTCTACCACATCCCCGGCTGCAATGCGGTGGTTCAGATTCACTCAGATGTTTAATCATCCAAGCTTGAAAGGCTGGGCTCATGCATTCATCATCGAGTTTAAGATGGAAGATTGGATGTATCAATACTTGGTTGGAATCAAGCGTTTCTGACAGGCATGGACATTTTCTGGGATGCAACTGAAGGCTTCTTGGACCATGAGGCATTGGCTTTACCGGGATGCTGCATGCTAAGCCTGGTTTGTGTTGGTGTTTTGAATGGTCAGGATCCAATTCATGCACTGTATCGAGCTCGTTTAGCACCAGCAGCTTGTAGGACTGGAATTGCATGGATTTCATGGATTTCATGTGAAAGTTGCTCAAAAATGGATTCCAATGATGCAAGTGGTAAAGGATTTGTACCACCTAAATTGTCAAATTCATGATTGTTGCCTCCACCTCAGCAGCAAACATACTTTCATCAAACAAACACACCAGGAAAGCAGAAATGAGGTCGATCAGTTGCACACTTGGATGGCCAGTGCCATTTTATCCAAGCAGCAGAAACCAGAAGATATCGTTTCAAGTTTCAAGGATGATTGCTTAGGAGATGTTACTTTGCAATAGACAGGGGCTTTACCAACGCGAAGTGGTTACTCAGGCTTTACCAAAGGACGATTGAAGGATCTGACAGAGCTTTTTTTGTTACACCATGGAAAGGAGGGGTTGGAGGGTTGGACATGTTCTTTCATCCACCTTTGGATCATTATAAATTATGAATTATACTTAAATGATATAAATTGGCCCTTCTCACAGGAATGGACAGATTTTGAAGCAGCTGGTGGAGCCACTCGGTTGTCAGATGGCCACTTCTCAAACCATTGAGGGATTACTCCATTACCCGGTGGGCAATGAAATAATCCCAGCTGATTGTGACTGAGGCGAACCTCCTGACAGGCGCATTTTTTTGGATTATCAGCTGATCTCATGAAGAGAGTTTTTTGAAAAAGCGCTTTTTTTCAAGGTGTCACAGACCAAAGTGATTGCTTTATTTGGAGAAGGACCGGAGCGCCATGGTGCCATCAGTTTTTTTTCATCCGGGATGGATTTGTTCGGATTTTGTCTCAGGAGCTTCTTTTTCGCAGATCCTCCAATCTTCAGCCGTTACGTCAGGCAGTCGCCTCAAGTGAGGGTTTGGTAAGTGTCTCATGCTTCCAAAGACTTGAACACGGTTGATGAGAGTTACATTTCAAGATTCATATAGAGTTATACCAAAATTTATACTTTCATGTCATACTTTCATATGGTCATTTGCTGCAATAAGCCATGTGTTTTACTATGGGTCTGTATGCATCCTTCAACCTTCAACCTTTGCAGGTTTTTGTTTGATTCCTCCAGTGGCATTGAAACATTGCCCTATGACCTCGCTGCTGTTCGTCACCTGGGCACAGCAGTGACATCCTTTCTTGTGAAAGGTGCAACTCGAGCTTTGTCACTTGACAATCAATCAAAAGATGGGATGAAATTTATTGAAATTTGATAGGCCTGATAGATCCTATGCTTCCAAAAAGTCAGAAAGAATTGCCGGGAAGGGAGAAGGTAGATAATACCACCCCATTGATGAAAGTGGAACATTTGAAGATCACGAGAGTTCAAAATATCATCAGAATTTGTCACCTTCCTGAATTGCCGTTTCTTCCTTCCGCACGAAGGATGATCACTTGAGCATATCTACTGGTGGAGGGTGACATACAACCTCACAAAAACCATTGCCGGTGGATTTGCTGCAGCTCCACCTATGTTCAACGAGGGAGTCGTGACTGTCATGGCTGAAGCCAAGTGCTGAAAATCGTCTCATCCATCGGCTGAATATTTTGGACGCCATCGGCAAATCGTCGCAAAGTACATGCAGATTTTGCATGTGCATACAGAGGGAACGTTGGAACGATAAGATCTTGATGGCCAAGATTATGTCAGTTTTTTTGAGCAATGACAAGTCGCAGTCATTTGGACGATGCGAGATGGTTTTCCACATGCTCTCGTCGGTCGTTGCACTTGCCCTGGTTGATGGGATGCCTGACATCAAGGAGATAGAGATCAATGAGTTCGATGATGTAGACTTTGCGACAATTCCATGCAACTTGAAGTAGAGCGTTTGGTCTCTTCGTAGGTGCCCTCAATGGGCTTCTCAATGGATTTGACCAGAGCAGCCTTCACTTGGCTAAACTCTGCAGAGTTTGTCGCTGAACAACAAAATCCACTGAAACCCATGGCACTGTGACCTTTGGTCTCATACGGTTCCGGTGAGTCTAGCGACAGGAAATGAAGCAACTTTTCACATCGACATTTCAAGGCTCGAGCCAAAAGCTGCCAAAGCGTAGATGTTACCTGACAAACCAGATGTTTTCGAAGGAAACTATGTTGATTATTCAAAGCTGGTTGAGAGGTCACCCATTTTTAGTGTTCTCAAGGTTATTTGTTTGAAAGATTTAAAGATCGCATTTCGTATTCTGCATTCCAGGCTGACAAAAACGGTGGTGAGGGACACTTGACAAGTTAAGCCAACTCAAAACACCATCTTTCTTGTTGTTAAACACATGATTTGGTGCCAATGTCACTGTTGTCAACCTGATTTTCTCGATGTATCCTTGCTATGGCGTGGCAACGACATCTAAGTCGAGGGTTTGCTGCCAAAGCTACGCCACCAAGGCAGGTAATCAACGCTTCAAACTCGCAGGATATGAACCAACGGGACTGGGACCATAGGTTTGGTATAGTTTGGACAATTTCGCGATTGAAAAGCATTCTCCATCATTTTGGGGTTGAATCATATTCCTATGATGCTGGATGTAAGGATTGTTAGCACTTCGATGGGAGAGCTTACTTCGTACTTCTAGAAGACTTTGGCTTGCCCCAAGATCTGCTGTGGTAATATCAGAGAGACCCTCAGCAATCTTCCCAACAATCGCAATTATCAACCGTGAAGCTACCCTTTATCTTCACCAAACCAAAACATTTGAATTTCTTTTGTTCGCAGCCACCTTTTGACAGAGTTGCTTCCATTGCCTCCGTTGCGACTCGTGGCAGGTCACCCTTGTTGGATTTCCAGTTGGACTTGCGAGAAGTCAAGCACATGGCGCCTCATGTGCTAGCCTCCGCCATGGCTGCGGCAGGTGCAGGCTGGATATGTCGCAGAAAATGAGGAGATGAAACAGCCCAGGGTTACAAAAATATGAAGAAAGTTTGAGATGATGTTCAATGAAGCAAGGTTGAAATCTGTATGGAAACCTAGATAAATCTAGATAATCTTAGATGGGTCTTTAGATTTTTTTCTTCAAAATAGATGTTGATGGTAGTCATGAGTCATGAGTCTGCCCAATCATTACTTTGATTTTGCTTGGATTCGAAACCACCGGAGTTTTATCCCCCCAAAACATCGCAGCATTTCAAGGCAATCATAGCTCCCCATCCCTTTGGCAAGCTTACAGCGACAGAGCTCTGGAGTTGCGGAAGCAGTTGACTCTGAGGGATGTGCGGCGTATGCTGCAGGGCTACGCTGCTGTTGGAATCAAGGAACCTAAAGCAGCACGGTTTTCAGGAATATTGGAATCATTAGAACAAGAACATGACATTTGCTGACATTGCCATGCAATTTTCATCAATTTTCCTGAAATTCTTTCCTATTCTTTCAGATTGTCACGTCGTGACATGGCACTGAAGATTTGTGTCCAAGATTTGTCGGAGGTTTTTGAGATATCAAAGTTTCCCTTGAAAGCTACAGACATTTGCGGCTTAGCTCAGGATTCAACACTATTCCGAGACTTGTTAAAGGCATCCTGGGATGACAAGGCATCTGCCAAAGACCTGTGTTCTGTGGCCATCTCCCTGGCAAAGCTCAGGTGCTTGGTGTGTCGTCAAAGATAGAAAGAAACCACAAAATCATAGTGTCATGGTCACATCCAAGAATGAATGAATCACACTTAAAGCATGAATACGATAAGTCTGGCCTTTTGATTGATTTTCTTGAAGTCAACTTCTGTTTGAGCAATCTCAGAGTGGTCGCTCAATGTCTACCTCCAGGTGTGGCTCCGAGAGCTTGGATGATTTTGCACAGCACTTTGTGGAGCAAAGTCTTGAGGAATTGGAGACGATTGATGTCAGCAGTTTAGCCAATGCTTTTTCTCGCGTTTCTTGTAGAAACACAGCTTTCCTGCAAAGACTGGGAGACCGTTTATGTGCAGATGCATCATCAACATTGCTTCCACCAGTGGTTACAACTATGGCTCTGAACGCGTTTGCTGTTTCAAAGCACTGTGATCGTGAACTCTTCACTGTTTTGGTCACCCATGCTGTGAGGAAACTTGGTATGATTTCCATCAGTGTGATCAAACTTGGTACTTCTGCATATTTTGTTTGGATTGCGGGCAGCATGTCCCTAATGTGCCAAGATTTCTGATTCCTCAGCTCCCACCAAATGAGCTCTTTCCATAAGGCCGTGTGTTGCAGACTTCACAATCACCCAAGCAGCCCTTGCAGTGGACGCACTGGCCCGTTGTTCTGAAGTGATGCTTGACACTACTTGTTCTCCAAGAACTTTGAGTTTTAACCAAAAATACAACATCAAAAAATGGGATACACATAGAATCACAGAATATAAAATCTGCAGGTGCTTCAGTATATCCATTGATTCGCCACACATATCCACCGACCACCTGCATTTTTCAGTGGCGCCAAATCCTCAGGACTGAAGACATGGCAAGCGATATTTTCCGAAGCTTCGTTCAGCGCTGGCTTTTACAGGGTTCATTGGAAGATGCCGAAGCTGAGGATTTAGCACATCTGTCCAATTCAGCTGTGAAGCTCAACATCTTGGAGGAGAGATGTGATGGACCTCAAGAGGTGGCAGGTTTATCTTAAAAAAAACGAGTTCCTCAGTTCCTCATATCTTGGTCATGGAAAAAGATCCAATTTTTTTGAAAACAAAAAATCAGGATTATCGGACCCGACATCCGGACGTTCCAATGTTTTAGACTTTAGACATTTCAAAGGCAGAAGTCTCAACTTTTGCTTTGGCAAGGACAATGAGCTGAACTACATTTTCGCAGCATGTGGTCTTAGGAAAGTTGGGATGTTCTCAACGTCGCAGCTGGCGATGTTTTGCAGTAATATTGCTCGTTTACCAAGCACTGGCCGTGAAGCCTTTCTCAGTGTGGTTGCTTTGAGAATTTTGCCCCAAGCAATCCGAAGTTGTTCTTTCGTGGATCTCGGACTGATTTTGCAGTCTATGTCTACTTGTGATATCAGCTTGACACGAGACGTTGTCATTCTTTGCCAGAACAGATTGGGAGAGGTTGCAAAGGAGCAGGTTGCACATTTGGTGCAGCACAAACACTCTGAAATTGCAAATAGCATTGCAGCTGCCTTAGAGCGGGTTGCTGAATCTTCCTTAAAGATTCTGCCGAATGCGGATGGCCAACAACTCTTGGCTTCCATACGACCCTTGACACTTGAACTTTTTGCATGCAAGGCACTTCGCTTTCGGACGGCAGCTGCTTTGCTTTTGATGCATTCACACTTCCGGATCCGGGATGTAGAGCTTTTCGATGGAATTGTGGCAGAATCAGACCACATCTCTCCGGTTTTGGCTGGAAGACTTTTACGTGGCATGGCACCACTGGGACATCCTGTGAAGTCTGTGATGCTAGCCATTGATCAAAGTTTTGGATCACATACCTGGCAACGATCTCTACCTGCATTAACTGCTGACCTTTTTGCTGCGGCATTGTTGGATTTCAAGTATTTGTCAGAGGAGACCGTGAATGCTCTATTTCAAGCAGCTAAAGTTCATTGTGCCAACCCAGATCTCAACCTACCAGCTCCTCTTCGTTTGAAATGTGCTGGTGAGCTTTCAGCTTCATCACATGCGTGGCTACGTCAGGTGGGCCGGTGGATAGACGAATCACCTACCGGTCCGGAACGATCACATGACACCCCTTTTTCCAAGGGAGTTTTGAAGATGTTTTTCCGAACTTCCCCAGATGGGATATGTGATCGTTCCCTGCAAATTATGATGGTTTGATCATTTTTGGGATATTTTTTTTGGAAGTGGGAATTTCAACCATCAACCAACACTCCTAAGAATCAATATACACTCACTTCTACAGCACAGACGATCCTTTCCTACACTGAAAAGGCAAAGAATACTGGCGATTCCACGTGGTGTGCTGACTGGGCAGAGGAGGCCAGAATTTTGTAGGGCGAGAAACCGGACCTGGACATGCTTTGGTGATGAACTTGTTACATTCTCTAAGCTTCTACTGTATGGGTGTTTCCGAAAATAGTGGTACCCCCAAATCATCCACTTTAATAGGGTTTTCCATTATGTTCACCATCCATTTTGGGGGTTTTTCCCCCTATGTTTGGAAACACCCGTATCTTATTTACATAAACAATATGATTTTCCATAACTTTCACAGCTGAATCAGTCCAGGTCTTTTCTGCCTCCAATGGACCTCAGCACGAGTTGGTGTCAGTTGTGGATGGTGGGCTTTTACGCTCAGTGTTTGCATCTCTGCAAGACTACGCAAAGGTGGGAACATGAACCCATGAGTGGCATTTTCCTTATGACCAACAGGTATCAGAACAAAAATGATGGCATTTGAGTTGCAATTGAAGCAAAAACAATACAAAGAAGTTTCCATTGATTTGATCATCTGTTTCCCTGTTGTGTCAGGTGAATCATGGAGAGATCCTAGCAGGTTGGCCAGTTCAAGGCTTCCGAGCTGATTTGGTATGTCGCCTCCCAACTCAATTGCTGATCATCGAGGTGAATAGCCAGCAACGTTGCTGGATAGCAAGAGATGGTAAGCGACGGGATTCATGGGATGATTCATTCCCCTTCCCAACCAAAAACTGACACAAGTTGGCATGAGTGCAAAACAAAAAGCGAGCCAATTTTTGTTTGGTAAGCAATTTTTTTTAAAAGACAATACTTGCACCAGTCAGTTGTGGTGACACAGAAAACCAAACACAACTTTCCCAACTTCAAGAGAAAAACATCAAATCATCAATTTCTTTTGTGAAAAAACACGCTGCAAAAACTCCCAAATTTGCTGAGGTTTTTACCTCGGAACCCGCCGCGAGCTCTTGGCCTCCTGCCGCCTGCGTCGTGCTGCTTTGGAGTCGGGAGGTAAGGTGTGCCAGGCGTGGCAAACACCTTTGATTTTTTATTGATTTGAAAATGATAGTTCTTTTGTTGCTTGGAATAATGATTCGTAACAGTGCAACACTCAGATTTTAGTGGGTAGTTACGCTTTACTGAATGACCAGCAGCACAGTAGCTGCCATTGGTAAGAAATCATGGCAGGTGAATTTCTGGGAGTGGCCTTCTGAGTCAGAAGACCAACGCAGATGGTTGAACGACCAATTGAATGCGATGAAAACTCAATAACTAAATGCAATGGGCTGCCGATGTGATGCAGGGGCATTTTGAAGGATCCACTGGTTCTACAGATATACATATATATAACGTATATATATATATATATACATACACACTCCCCCATATTGTTGTCAACATAGATCAAAATAGGAATGAACTAGGTGAGCCGAGTCTGTCGTAGTTTGTGATTGGTGTGGCCAGCTCAGATCGACAAGCAGCATCTTTGGGTTGGTCCGCAGCTGCGAAAACTTCAATTCTTTGGCCACACTTCAGACAGTCATGCACATTTGGAAATGCTTCTGATACGTTCAGATGTCAAATCCCAATGCAATTGTTGACAAGTTGATTCAAAGGCTTTTTCTCACTAGACTTAGATGAACAATTCAAGAGATCCATACAATATTAACACATTTCCATGCCATCAGAAGACATGGGGCATGATGAGTCAAATACACAGCTTCGTGAAGGCACGGTGAAGGCTGCAGTCATTACATTCTGCAAATATCTCCTGTGTCACTGCGTCAGAGGTTTGGACCTTGCCTCACTGGATGTGGAACCAGTGGACTATGAGAAGCTGCTGGCGGAAGCAGCGCAAGTACCCAGCAGGGAGCCTTTCGAAGAATTTTCGATTTCGCATTGCATCAAAATGTGGAAACAATTTCGATTGGAGCAAAAAGTATCACAGACATTGAGCAATGATGATTGATATGAAATTTTGAACAAGGTTTTTGTGAAAATTTTGCTGGAATAAATACATATAAATACATCACATGGAGTTTTTGACACCACCAATCTGAGGTTTCACGCCATTACCAGGGAGCATTTCACAAAGTCACGACGGCTCAGTTTTGGTTGGAGCATCCATGCCCAACCCAACCTGACTCTCTCGGGAATGCCGTTGGTATGGCCTTCCTAAGGTGAACATGAAGTGCAGATGGCATCTTTGGAGGCTGGACCTGCCCAAAGATGTGAGTGAAAACTGACAGCATCCCAACGGAGAAAAAACCAATGAGCTGTGCTTACTTTTGCTTAGATGTGTTTTTTTAATTGTTTTTTTGACAATTTGCGTAGCTCCATTAGAAGATTCTCATTTCAATTTTTGTTTGACCTTAGCTTGCCTTGCTCGAAGATTGCTGCCAGGTTAGATTGAGACAGTGTAAAGCTGAGGATTTGTGCCAATGTTTGTGTAGCGGTTGTTTCATGAGGAAAAACATCTCCACAGCAGCGACCCGCATTTTCCAGGCATTGCCTCGACGTCATCGCACCGACCGTTCGCCGAACAGCCGTTTGGAGACTTAAAGAAAAACGAAGGCGGTCATGCTATGGATGGGAGCATTCTTGTAGACACCATTCATCATCCCACTGTCACTGTATCAAGCCAAGGCTGTGGAGAAAGAGGTTGTGAAGATACAGGATTTGGCACTTTTGGATCGTGAAGACAAGATGTGGGAATGTAGATAGAGCATTAAAAGGGCAAACGATCCAACACCAAAAACAATACTTTTGGCTGATTCTGGTTCTTTCCGCACTTAGCGTGTGACGTGTTGCCCTTCGCCATCGGTTTCTACTGCAGGAAGACCTTCAGCTAAAGTCAACGCACATCTCGGACTTGTTGTTTGATGGCCCAGAAGAGCATGGCGTTTTGTCTTCCATGAATTCCACATATTTTGAATGTACACTGTATACCATCAAAAATCGATCTCGGCATTGAGGCTTACTGCTGGCAAAGTCGAACAGCAGGTGGGCTTGTTGCTTTCGGAAAATTGCAGCAAGGCTACAGAACCACTGCAATCCGTTTTGTGGAGTTTCGCTTCAGGCCCTTGTACTTTACAGCTGCGCAGGTCGCAAATATCGAGAACTTCAAGACGGAATTGTCAAAGTACGATTCAGAAAGAAAGTGAAGAGCCAAGTGATGATACAAACGTGAGAAACAGCGTATCTCAACATGTCTTCCAGTGGCTTCGGAAAGCAAGTATGCTGAGCAAAAAAATCGGTCCACATGCAACGTTTAATCAAGGCAGTGGCAAGCCACGGCCACAGACTCCTTGAGCTGCATGAAGCAGGACAGACTGAACCCGGACATCCCATTGCCTGACGGCTGCTCCACGATTTGTTGCCTACGTCTTCCAGCGAAGTTGGCGACCCGAAAGCCATTTTGCTCAAGTCATGGGCAGTAGGATTTAGTGTGGAGTGACAGATGTGACCCTTGCGCCAGATAAGATGGATGGCATGTTTCAAAGTGACTTGGCAAAGAACATCAACAAAAACACAAGTGGGTAAGACAACATGACAAAACAATATTCTGATAGTGATGTGGGATGATACATCCAGATTGAAGAGGCTTCAGAGCAGCATATGCCTAGGAATCAACGTTCAATGTCAGGTACGTTGCGGCCATCCGCATTGTTTGGCACTGCAGGAAGTCACCGATTTCAACTTCCATTCCAACACCCCATGGTCATTGCCAACCTTATTAAGCAAGCGCGGCCTTGACTTTGGAAAACGAGGGGACCTTGCCCTCTTCGGAGCTTACCGAGCACGTGCTACTGGACCGCCCTCTCAACGAGTTGATGTTGAAGATGTAGATCCGAACCATCCAGCAGTGATCCAACTTCGATGCTTTCCTGCTTGTCGGGAACTGGGTAATAAGAAATTATTGGCTTTGCACTTGAAAAACTCAGGTGCAAGCATATGGGCTCCCAAAACATTCCTGTCTATAGAAGAATTGGAGTCCTTGCACGCAAACAACAATCTCTTTTTCCTGAAGCATGCATATCGTGAACGCAACGAGGGAGTGAGCGTTCATTTGGGTTTGGAAGCATGTCAAAGAGCTTGGCTGAGTTTGCCAGCACAAGATCGCTCAGAATTTGTGGCCCAGGAAGAAGTTTCAGATCTTTTGCTGGACGATGAAGGTTGTAAGATCACACTTCGAATATACATTCTCCTTCTGGTATTTGCAGATGAGGATTCTCACATCGCCTTGGCTTTGGCTCGTCGCAAATTCATTTGCCGATCGCATCCACTGAGCTACGATGCTGAAGATCCTGACCCTGTTCGGCACGTGCACTCCACGCTGGATGTGTTCAAGGACGTTGACGGGTTTTGCAGTACAACATGGCGTCACTCGGAGGCTGTTTGGCCAGCTATCCTTGAGATGTTCCAGGTTGGGCTGAGCTGGCTGCAAGATCATGCAACTTTTTCGGGGTTTTGATGCTTCTCTTCAGATCAAGAAAGACATTTCTCACTGTTCTTTCCAGGCTTGCATCAACCCCTTTCTCAATCACTTCGCCATGCCTTCTCAAGATGAAGGCAGGATTTCAAAATTTCCAGTCCAGTCTTAGCGTCCCTTTAGAGCATGACATGGTTTGTCACTTTTCATCGGATCCATGATAGACTTGCAATTCATTGTTGTCATCCACAATGTGCGGTAGTAATTCCAATGTGGAATTTTACATATATAATATACTTCCTGTGCCGAAATGCATCCTAAATGGGCTTATAGCCATGTTATAACCCCTACACACAGTGTATAAATGGCCCTATGAATGGGTAGCTGGAGTTATAACCCGTAGCTATAACCCCTCATATGCTGTTTGATGATTTGAACATTTCAACATCTATCTTTCAGGAGCTGTGAACTTTGAGCTGCTGGGTGCAGATATCCTGGTGGACAAATCCTTACGTCCCTGGCTTTTGGAGATCAACCAAGGCCCATCCTTAAGACCAATTCGAGGCACCAAGGGAAAGATTGGATGGATTTTTTCAATGATCTAAGAATCCAAACAAAGTGCCATTGTTATTATACTTTTGCTTTATTTTGGTCCCCAGGATGATGATTATGATTTATAATCTATACATTTATCATTCAAACATGAATTTTTGATATTCTTTGGCACCCTTGATTTTGAAACTCTACTGGATAAATATGGCTGACCTGGATAAATGCAAAGCTCCTTATACTGGATGTTAGGGCATTATTGGTCTTACCCATTGAGAAAACATGATGACTGGAGGCAATCCAGGTGCTACTGCCTATCGGGCGGATGTTGTAGATGATGTTCTCAAGGCTGGGCCCTTTTTTCTGCCAACCAAAAACATCTGGTGTTTGAAATGATTTGGCAAGATGTTTTGTTGGCATCTGGCATTGATGGTGCACTCTTAAGTGTTTGGTGCGCCAGGTTGTTTTGGATCCAATTCTTGCGCACCACTGCTTCAAGGAGGCATGGAAGTTGTCAGCCACTGAAAAGCGCCTCTCTGAATTCTTTGGACCTGGAAGTTCTGCAGGTAAAAGTCCATGCAATGAGTGCCAAAGAGTGGGATGTAGTCGCAGAACGCAGAGACCTTGTGACGTGTGCGACGCAAAAAAAGTCCGGCCAGTTTGCGGACATTGAAGAAAGGCAGGCCATAGGATTGATCTGTCCATGGGAGGATCTTGATGTTTTCCGCTATGAACTGGAGCGTCTTGAGCTTAGTTGCAAGTTTTTAAAATACAGATTACAGATGACTACAGATTCAGCAATGAAAACACACAATTTGCAGTTGACAGAGAGACACTTTCTTGAGGAATGGATGCTTATGTCCAGGGTGCCCAACGTACAGTGGACCGAGTTGTTGGCGAATTAGGTGAGCGGGATGGTGGTTTCAAAGAGTTCCCAGAAACGCCTATTTGGGGAAGAGAATCCCGAGAATCTATTTGCTTCATATTTTTGGATGGTTTTTTCCACCAAGAGGTATTTGCAAGTACCAAAACAAGATGACAGGTCGAGTCCAGGACATCGGTGATTCGCTCTCATCTCAGATGGTGGTTGGAAGATTTACATCAAGCCCAGCAATTACATGGCCATTACATAGAACAGCGGCACCATGAGGTTAAGAGCAGATACAGACAAACGTCTTGGTCAGCAGAACAAGATGCTAAACGTCTTCAAAACTGACTTGGAGGTCTGTGGCCTTTTTTTTTGGGGAAGATTCGAAGCTATTGTTTGAGAGAGGGTCATTTCGGGAATCGACCTGTCGTTTTTTCCGTTGATTTTAACCGGGGCGAGTTTGGATGCAGGTGAAACTTGTAAACTTGGAGAACAGATACAATAAGCTGAGTGACGACCTGTGGGGTGAAGAGACAGGTGCAGCGATTTGATTGCTTTGGGAGGAAATGCTGAGATAACTTTGGGAAGGAAACTTGAAAACTGCTTGCAGAGATGTTCATTTTGAGCTATGAATTGAAGATGATTTTCAGGATGCTCATGCATCAATTTCATTCTTTCCTTCACCACACTTAGCAGCAAGCTTTCAGCAGAGCATCTTTTGCATGACGAAACCTCAAGATTATGCAGCTAACCAGGCTTAGCAAAGGTGATGCATGATCTCTCTCGTACCAATGAGGTTGTGGATGCCTCAACAAACAAACTGCGTATATTTTTGCCGGTCAATTGACTTCCACATAGTTCCACCTGAGGTCACTAGCATGAGCACGGAGTTTGCATCGATGAAGCATGACAAGGCAGGTGGTATGGCAGACATGATGCACAAACAAATCACCTACTGTATCCTTTGGGAAGTGTCCCATATCCCCTCCAAAGTCAGTTGGGAAGATTTGTTTTGCTTTTGGATTTCTGTTGCCTGATTTTCCCTTGCCAGCAAGGCTAGCATTGCCCAGCTCCAAATGGTTCAGGAGGAGGCCATACAAAATACGATTCTTCAGCGATTTGGTGATGCAAACTTTGACCTAAAGCTGAAGTTTCTATCGCGTTAACTTGTGATTTCTGCGGTTGCAGGTGAATAATTTCACATTGGAGACCAACAATAATGTGACTGCATTGCAGCAGACGGTTGACAGGACCATGTTGTGCTGTAAGTAAACTACATAACTACATGGTTTTGTGGGCATTTTGTGTGATCAAGCATACAACTTGTGTTAGCATCATCCTGAGCACTCCGTGGCCTCCAGGATGATGAGTGACATGAAGGAGCACTTCCAAACTGCCACCAATACCGTCGCAGCTCACAATGCAGCCATGCTGCAGGAGGCGACGACAAAAACTGAGACACGTTGTTTTGTAGTGAGGTTTTCCTTGAACGTTCTTTTTACATGAAAAGATGGGAGCTGATGTACAAGAAATCTTGTCTTTTACAGGGTTAAAGTGTAAGAGAATATTGTAGATAGGATAGGAAACCACTGGAAGTTAAAGGTCAAGATGCATCTTGAGTTTTTCCACCACAGACTGGTTCCAACCGCATTGAAAGGTGAGAACGGCGTACCAGGAGGAGTGCCATCCTCAGGGCCGCAACAATCTTGGAAGGTTGAAGTTTTCAAGCTGAGTCTTTCAGGCTCAAAGAGGCTGCTCAAGTTCGGCAAAAGGCCAGGCCCTTTTTCTTCAATTTTGTTGACTTTGGAAAATTACAGTATTTTCACGGTATTTTTCGGGACTTCCAAGCAATCTTCAATAATATTGTCAAATGATAACGCAAGTCTCCACCATGTTGCTACTTTCACTTTGACTATTTTCAAATTTCCATGTGTCAACCTGGCAGGTTGACGAGTTCATGCAGTCGGAACGTTCCGAAAACCCAGTGACCTTTTTTTCGCTCCAGGGGAGTTGGACCTACATTTAGGTCCGGTAAACAACAAGTGTATAAAGATATAAACAACAAAAAGATCTGAGCCTGTGGTCTTCATCAATGGCAACTTCCCACATCTTTTCATCTTCCGTTGGCCTTGGCACTCATTCGGTGACAAGTTTGGAGAAGATTGGACAACTAAGATGTTTTGAAAACGCAACATGGATGAACCGAAGTGAAAAACTCGTGAGCAAAAAGAACGAAGATGATGGTCATGCAGCACAAGCGTTGGGAAACAAGAAAGGAACGATCACTTCTTTTGCCCTGTCTGATTACGTTTTGGAGTAGACAAGAGCCATTGGACAAAGAGCATGAACTTTGGATTTGAGGACAGACTTTACAAATATCCTTATCATTCCTTATCACTGTTTATTCGTATTTAGCAGTTTTCTGCCTGGGACAGTTTCGACTGCTGTTTCAACACCTCAGGTGAATATCGGCGGTCGCTGGAAGAAAGCATTTGAGATCTTGGCATGCTTGTGGTTAGGGAAAAAACGATGATTTCTTCCAAATCTCATCAAATCTCTTCATGTAAATTGCCCCAAGCTGATGTTGCGATGTTGCGCACTGCTGGTGGCAGGTGCATCCCAAGCTCAAACTGAAGAGTTGGTGAGACAGGTCTTCCGGGATGTGCATTAAAAAAAACGTTCAGCTTAAACGATGCGCACGACGTTTATCCATGATCACGATGGTGAGTGAGATGCACCCAGCTGTCGTTGGATAGGTGACTTCTGAAGTTGATGAAGTTGGTTTGGTGCCAAGCATATTATAGAAACACGTGAGTAATCAACTTTGAAGCCTGTTGTCAATTCCAAATTCATCGGCCCCCTGTATTCTCACATTCGCCTGAAAAGCATGATATAGCAATGTGACCAGCTCACATTGTAAGGAAAGCTCCGACGACGGGATCGTAATAGCCAGGAGGTACACGGAATGGGTTCCCACCCCGAATGATTAAGACAGCAATTGCTTGGTTCAATGCGATCGGTGCAATGGATCCTACGCTTTTCCAGAATTTTGCATGTTGGCCCGTCAGAGAGTGACCGCAGAGCCGGCCAACAGCACCCCATCACACCATACACTCTCTTTGCAGGTGGAGATCAAAGCTGTCGCAAAGCAACTGGCCATAGTGCCACTCTCTGAGAATTGTCTCTTCACTGGAATGGCATGGCTTGTCATGGTATTCCTCGGATTAGTGTGATTAGTCAAGTTTGTGGATCAACACTGATTGGTACAAACGGATAGCTAGACAGCTGATGTGCTTCTTCAGGCAAGACTCTTCACAACACGTGGCCAACAGTCTGGAGCATCTCAGTACTGTGATTTGGACCATGGCAACAACCTGAGGTCATTGTTTCTGTTGACATCCAAGGCGTTTTCTTAGTTGGCTGATTGTCACTGGTAAAAGCAATGTCAAATGTTTGAGGTTCAATGTGAAAGAGCCGCCTCAGCGTTTGGAACTGATTTTCATGCAATTCTAAAGGTAGCAGAATGGCCAATTTCTCTGGTTTTTTTGGCTCAGGATTTTTTTAAACTCCATTCTTGGCTCTTGAGGTTAGACATTCAAGATGATCAAGACAGAGCGAAGATTGCCCTGATGGGTTACAAGGCCTTTAGTCAAGTGAAAAATTGAGATAAAAGCATCATTTACCCGCCAGTTTTGCAAAACTCCAGGACGAGACCGTGGACAAACGTGGAGGTGCCGCTTCCTATTGCTGGTCTGGTGGTAGGAACAAATCTCGTGAAGAGAGATGAATCTTGATAGATGAAACCACTCTCCAGACACAACACAAATGATCACAACACAACATGCCATGTTGGTCACTTCATCAACTTGGAAGGCTCCAAGACTCGGAAGAATCGCGCTTCATCACCGCCACCTGCCGAGGTAAAGATGACAAGAATGAGTGTTGTTTTATGGAATTTCAATAGTCTTTTGATGTGTTTTGTCCTCATTTCATTTCATCTCCTTTTGTTTCATTTTGTCCTCTTTCGTTTTGTTTTCGCTCATCTTGAGTACTTTGCACGTGGTTTTGTTTCAGGGAGATGGCCAGACAGTGCTGAATGTGGATGAGCGTTGTCTAAGCTGCTGTGGCAAAGCTCAGACAGTCCTGTCAGGACGGACCGCGGCTGACAGCTGCTTACAAGAAAGTCACAGACATTTTGTCAGCCTGCCAGGCTTCAAGATGGCTTGTTTGCAGTACTCACCAGCTCCTGTTCTCTTCGCGTGCACGTCTTTGCTTCCTTTTTTTTCGATGTCAGCAAACACCCATGTTTAGCCATTGAACTTGAGAATTGATGCGTTTGTGAGGCGAACAACTTACAATAGATCTGACCTCCTGAGTCTCCGAGAAAAGATGTTGGCACAGGCGCTCTGCACATTTTTTTTTGGATCAAGTCGTGTTTTTTCTTTTGAGTCTCAGATTGGAGTTTTTTTCGTAGATGGCATCCATGGTATCTTAGTACTCATGGGATCCTGGCGGACATACTACCGGGTATGAATCTGACGTCCGCCAGCTCGGCCAGGTGAATGAATCATTGGAGCATGGTCCAGTGAGCTTTGAAAAGTCAGAGATCTTTGGACAAGCCAATTCTGCACCGATTTCTTCAGGCGATGCTAACCGGTTGGTTCTTTCTGAGTGCATCCGTAGGTTTGTACGTTTGGAAACATTCCCATGAGCTTCATGTTCAGAGGATTCTAACAAAAGAAGACATTTCTCAACTTCCATGACTTCAAAACATGTTTTATCACTTTTTTTCAGGTGCCATTGTGGATTCCTTCATGAACAGAGAGGAACGTGTGCGTCTCAGCGGTGTATCCCCTTGGGTGTTGCTGGATAGTATTGGAACAGACCAAGGATTAGACAGTCGCAGCAGTCGCTCAAGATCAAGTCCCTTGACGATGCCGCCGATCATGACTGCGTCACAATCTCAAGATGGCGCGTGCGATGACTATATGAAGGAGTGATTGTCTTTCAAATTTAAGAAGTTGATTCTATTGAATGAATTCACTTTCGTGAAGTCGTTGAATGTCATTGAAACCAATACCACAACAATGAGACCATCTACTGTCAGAGGGCTCCTGGCCTGTTTCTTAGGCGATCTACGCCTACCTGAGCAAGGTTGAGAGGCTTGTTGTTACTTTCTTTCTATCTTCAGATCAGTCCATGTCTATTGAGCGAAGCTGAAAGTAGAACTGAAGCTTACATGAGATGTGACATTTCAAGGTATCAGGCATGTACAATTGATGATTCATCATACATGAGCCCCATTCGACCTTCAAGAGCTCTTGGACTCACCTGTAGTTCATCATGTACATTCAGCAGTCGCCGTTCTTGCCGAAGCTGTGTTTTCCCCGTGCTTTCATTTCACCCGTTTTTTTTTTGTGATGAAATGCTATCATGAAGTCAACCATCTCTAGTGACGCCAACATAGCTTGGGTGAAACTCGACTGTTCAGTTTCACAGACGTGTTTTCAATTCAAGGCAAGTCAGTTGGCATGGAGGGAGATTGGAGACTCCCCACTGGCCGCCTTTTCCAAGTGGGCAGAAAACCTGCTCAGACAAGTACCACGTGACACCGAAAAATCAAGATTGGTGGATTCTGTTTTGAAAGGTTAACATGGTTCACTGAATTGCTGTATAATGTCAAGACAATCAACTAAATATATCGATGGAGTAGCGATCGCCTTGACCCAAAGCTCAGCAGAAGTCATTTTAGCAGATTTCGGCTGTTCTGGCTCAAGTATCTTGGAATGAAACACTACACCAGCTGCTTCAGCCATCTGAGCCATCGATCAAAGCATGGAAAGCGGATGGTCAGAAGTTGTATCAATGGGCCCCAAAGGGATATCATGGTGTTGCCACCCGCGCAGGCAGTTGGTAAGATGCGATCAGATGCAGCTAGATGCGGTTGCATGACAGAACTTGACACATCCTGGTCTTTTCTTGCATTTCGTGGTGCAATTCAGTAATGTGCGAAAGGCTAAAAACCAGGTTTTGTGAAGATGCCTCTTTGCAACACTAAAGTTGTTTGTTTGGGGGGCTGAGCATCAGCTTCCTATATTGCTTCTGCCCCACGTCCATTTGATGCAGGCCTGGATCGACTTTCTGCAAAAGAGGCTGGGCAGAGCGACCAAGTCTATGATATCTTGAAGTGATGAATGTGAGAGCATCAATGATTGTTATATATCCATTTGCTTGCTTATCGGCTTATGATTTTGGCTCAAGTTCAATTCCTGAACAGCCATTTTTGGCTTTGTGTGCGTGTAAACGGCGCAGACTGACCTAGAAGTACCACCATGGCAAGTTGTTGCGGGTACAATGAGTCGCAGGTGATTTCGACCAATGACTTTCAGGATTTGATGCCAAGTTTTTGGCTCGACACACCAGCAGGATGTCCAAATCTGAATCATATACATGCAGTTCATTTGAAGGGTCCGAGGCAGGTCCGCCGGAAGTGACCTACCCAAGCTTGTGAAAATCATGACCAAATTGATACTGATTTCTTATGGAACATGTGGTACGAACAGTAGATCATTTTGAATCATTGAGAAATTCCTCACTTTACAGTGTATGATCAAGAGGCAACACACAGCGCACGCACAACAAGAATTGGAGAAATCATGAAAATCTCGTTTTTTAATAGTTGGGGATGGCACAGCAATTGGATAATGTTTCTTCTTTTAGTTGAGGATGCATTTCTTTTCCGGACATGGTTTGGTGATGGGTGATGTTCGGCGCGTTTGGTTTTTTTCCTCGGGCAGGTTGGACTCCGCAAGACTGCGGAAAGCTCTGGATGAATTGCAAGCAAGACATGTGCGACTCCGTGCAAAGCTAGTCATCAGCAAGTGGTCTGGGAAGGCACGAGGATGAGAAGGGATGAGATATTGAGTGTGGCCATGTGTAGCGGTAGCCAGGGATTGGACACTAAGATGGTAAAAATCGATGTAAATCCTAAGAGTCAACGACGAATCGTGGCCATGCTCGGGCACAAATTGTGCAACTCACCCACTGAAGCCAACAATACTGTACCTGAAAGGCACACGACTGGCAATCAGGAAAGATTTCATCATAGGAAGCAACACAGAGAATCATAGACCTGTAGTACCCTGTCTTACTGTTTGCAAAAGCTCATCGCTTTGCGTGAGGTGTACCTGTTGAAAGATGACACTCCAATTCCACTTCATGAGATTGAAGGTGTTGATCCAGACCGTTACTTGGCATTACTTGGCTCTATGGCTTCAGGGAGTTCTTGTAATCAGATAAGAGCTCCACAGCCGAGGCATGAATTTGGACTTGGAAAAGGTCATGATGACCAAAACAGATCCGCATCCTGCTGCCTTTGCAACTCAGAGAAAAAATGGCCGAAGTCTTGACAGCCATGCTGCGCAAACAGCTAAGGCTGCTTATATTTTCTACAACACTGAGCATTCAGTGCCTGGACAACACAGCCATTTTTCATGATTCTTACTTAGCATTCCAGGTTCTTGTAGGTTCTTGTTTTCAGTCATTGCTTCATCTACCGATTTCAGGACCAACTCGACGAAATTTCGAGTTGTTTTTTTTTGATTTTTTGGATACTCACAGAATTTCCACCAAGCATTTGGACCTTTGTGCCATCTGCCAAGCGACAACCGCAACGGTGCTTCCCCAGGTGCTTCTCTTATATTTTCGACATGGTCCAGGAGACGGTCGGGCGATTGAGGTTGCTTTAGCTCAGCTTCTTCGACTGTATGAAGGCAAAGAAGTGGAGATGTGCAAAAGCCACATGAATTACTCAGAAACTCAGAGAAAGACCTGAGACGATCACGGTGTGGATATGGATATCCGTGAAATGTTTGCAAAAAAAATGAATTCAGGTTTATAATGGATGTTAGTGATAGTGGATCCTTTTGTATCCCTTTTAGACTTTAAGGCATCCTTTGTTTGTGGTCCAGTCGTGGAGATTTGCAAGAGTTTGGGGTAAAGACTCACCATGTCTCTGGTGTGACATACTGGTATGACATATATTGACATATGACATAGAATAAAATTAGAAGACTTTTTAATCACATTTGTTCTGATGACCCAGGAAATCATAAACTACGATGGAACCTTGAGCAAGGAAGAAATTGAAAGCTGGAAAGAGATCGAAGAGCCTGGGTCTTGCAATTCTTGGACAAGAAACGTACCCACAGCATCCCACATGCTTTTCTTAACTCTTCTTATATTTACCCTTGTCATGGGAAATATTGAGCTCGCGACCTGTTTTTCGGCTTGTATATAATTTCGCTTGGCAGTTGCAAAAATTGGGTAAAGTGTTGGCGTTGCATCTTTTGGCATCTTCCTCATGTCTCCCCCTTAAGGAAGAGTTTCCTCCTGTTCCACGTGACGCCATTCACGACACCTTTGTTCGACCTGGACATCCAGAGACTTTGACGAATCACTTAGAATTACATGACTGGATATTAACAACTGTTGAATGACTTTGGGCAAGCCAATTTGCATTGGGCTGTATGCATGTTTGTTGTTTCTAACGTCAGAAATTTACAAAAAAATCCGAGGCAACAAGGATTTTCACAGATGCCATACTGATCCCTTAAAAACTCTTGAGTGTTCCCCTCCACCTTGGAAACTGAGGAATTCAAGGCTGAATTTGCCGGGATTTGTATTGAGTTCTTGCGATTTGATGCAGCACAAACTAAAGCAATGGCGAAAACGAGTCGAAGTGCTGGCACGACCTTTGGCGACTACTTAGCTCAAGTCTTACTTTGGCAAGCCATTTTTTCCCTCGTGATAGTTTTTTTCGTTAAAACAGCCGGGCCATGGCTGCCGGGCGTTTTCCATGTTGTAAAGATAACAGTTAACATGACGAAATTTGTGCCCCAGAACTCGCTTTCTCGTTGGTGTTTTTTTTAGCAAAGCAGAGGACTATCACCGGCGCAATCATTGCTGCACTGCACCTTGGTTGTTGGACCAGTAAACTGAAATGATGCACCCACAAAGGATGAAGGGCTGTTGGAAAAGAAATGGGGTCGGATGGTTGTTGTTACTGGGCAAAGGTTCCATGAACCTGAAACAGTATGAAACGGTATTGTGCAATGATAGGTCCAACCAACTTAGTTTGTTTATTAGTTATCATTGCCAACAGCCGAGGCAACATGCCACTCTCATGGAGCTTAATGCACGTGGACTTGAGAGTGATGCTGTGTCAATTGGAGTTTTGGTGAATGAACGATCCTTTCTGGACAAGCAATACATGCAGGAGTCAAGTCACCAAAAATGAAAGGTGACACTTCAATGTCAAATCAAGCAGACAAATTTGCCAACTTATTTTCCTGCGCAAGATTTGACTTTAACATGTCCAAATAGGCAGGTCAGGATTGATCTTGCTTCACTATTTGTTGAAAGCGTGATGAATCTTCAAGCCTCAGCAAATATTTGCAACATTACAATGAGAGCTATGAGATGTGATGAGATTTGATAAGATATATTTTAAGATATCATAAGAAGTCATAAGATTTCACAATATATCAAAAACATGTATCAATATTTGGACAATGATAGGAACATCTCAGCTATTATAGACCTGAAGTAGAATACCAAGTCTCGAGTGATGTAACAATGTTGTGATCGCACCTTTGGCAGGAGATGGGAAACTTTGCAAGCAATGCATCTTCAGCTTTATGAGAATATATGCATCGTTTTTTTTTGTGTCTCGCGGGGTCTGAACACCTGTAGTGTCCGAGTTGTGTATCACTTTTTAATGAGGCCAAAACGTCACTTGTGTCGTCATTCAAAGATTACAGTCGCCAGCAAGGTCACTCTTCATAGCGAAGTGCAGACAGACTTCTGGAAGACAGCAAGGTCTGGGAAATCGTGTGTTGCGAAGCATAGCAACGTGAGGAAGAAGTTATATTGAGGTTACAAAGCGACATGCTATACTACTGTATACGAGGCTACAGCACCTTCAACAAGACTCTGATTTTTCTCAAGTGAATGTGACCATTGGCAATCGGAATCCTTAGCAAGTCAGATTTACATGATGTCCAGATACCAAAATCATGAGATCTCCATGAGCGCACTCTCTTCATATTTCCATCAAGAATGTGTATGGATGTATCAACAGCCACACAAGGAAAGCTCGGAAATTTCTGGAACGAATTATGGAGAAAAAGGCCAGTTGGCCGGGCTTTGTCTTATCGATGGACCCTTGACTCAAAACCCATACTGAGTTGCTGGTTTTAGTCGTAAAAAATTGACGCTGGCTCGAGGTTGAAACAGGCTCAACATAGCTTATATAACTTGTTTTTGGTTGTCTTCTTGTTTCTGCCTGAAAAAGCATCCTGGTATACTTGAAAGATATTTCAAGATGTCTATCACAGTGAACATCACATTTGCATTTGAATTTTCGATCGTGCTGGCACTGGCACAGTCTTGCAACACTGATTTAATAGCATTATCCTTAGAAGGACGATGATTTACCACAGAGCAGAGTCCCAGAGATGTTTTCGCATTTGTTTCTTGATATTTTCTGCTCTGGCAACATCCAAGGGCATGTCTTCCATAGATCGCATGAAGCTTGTACAATACATAACGCCTGAGCTGGGTGCTGCAATGTCTCATGGACGGAAATTATGACGACTTGATCAGGTGAAACGATGCATTTATTGGCGACCAGTGATACAACCCGTCCAAGTTGCAGTTTAAATGTGGAATCATGTGGAATCCCATTCCTTTATATAGGGCTTTTGGATACTTTTGGAGTAGGTGAAACCTGCTTGGATGCGTCATCCTCAACTGTGAAAGGTCTGAAAAAGGGCGGTAGGATTCCACCCCGAAGCTTCACAAACGCCAGCCTGTCGCTGTTGGTTAGCTTTACATTGTCTATTCCTCAATATGGAGTATGGATTATGAACATATCAAACATGAAGAAACGCAGTGGTTGCAACAGCATGTGGTCGTCCAACAGCAGTGTCAGCTCTCATATTTTTTTTGGAAAAAGATAGTCTGGCAGAGACTGCAGCTGGTGCAGCTGGTGCTTATCATTGGCAAATTCACCAAGGTTTGAACATGGCTCACAAGCAACAATTTCCAGCCTGGGAGTTCTCACATCTTTTGGCCAGCAACTTTGGCAGAACTTTGAAGATGGGAACATCGCAGGAGTTGTGGACAAAATTGCTTTTGATCTGCCAGAAAAAGTGGGAAACTGAAGCAATATACCCTAGAGGTTATTTTACTCATGCTTACTTAACTTATCTATCAGAGATTTCTAGCTTTTTCAATCTTCAAATTGCAAATTGCCAGGTACGACAGCTTTGAAGTGCTGGAGAATATGCAATGCAGTCATGTCATGTTTCAGGGCTTGTCGCTGAACGTGTGCACCAGTGGTGCCTCTGGTGTAATGACACTAAGCATTCAGGCGAGGACTTTTCATTCAGAATGACATGTGGCTCTAAATACATGAATTGTTGTCGTTCCTTTCGTGGCTGTGTGGGCTCTCCATCAAAATCCGTGATTCTATTTCCTCGTGATTTGTCCAGTCAAGCTGCCTTTTTCAAAGTCAAAGGTCAATCCAACGTCACAAATATGACGCCTCTGTAATTTTTGAAGGTGTCGAAAAATGTGGTTCCCAATGCACGTGGTCTTGCACTTGCAGTTCGTCAACACCTGGAAACGATGTTGTCTAACCTTCCAGCACCGGACAGTACAGTTGAGCCTTCTGGATGCACGAAGCCCTGCTTAGGAGTCAAGCTATACTTTGTTGTGGTATATTTTGGGCGTTTTCATAACAGCCTGTGTGAAACCCACACAAACATCAGCAACAAACAACTTCAAAAAGCAACAATGTTTTTTTGAAACATTCAACAACTTTTGAATATTCTTTTTTCTTCAAAAAGAAGTTTCAGAAACAACTTTTTGCAGAAAAAACAACTTTAACAAAGTTTCAAGAAGTTTTAAAAAACAACTTTTTGCAGAAAAAACAATTTTACAAAGTTTCAAGAAGTTTCAAAAACAACTTTGATCAAGCAAAACAACTTAAAGAGACTTTTGAAGACAACTCTTCAAATTTACCTGCATCTGCAGCAAACAATAAAATTACGATCAAGCAGGTCTTGGTGGAGTCAATGTATGCATTGACCAACTTGTGAACACAATAAGACAATATGTTCAGCTGCTGTATAATGCCACAAGCAATATATGAACCTGTGAATATGCTTGAGTTGACTTGCCTCGTAACATCTGCAAAGCCTTGGGAAAGACTC